>BQNB010114438.1:0-15162 GCA_026074375.1 Tanacetum coccineum
ATAAATAGGAGCTTAGGACTCAACTTTGAGTTAGTTTTTAGTTTTTGTTTTTCAGTTTTCAATTCTTTTACCTTTTAAGCAATTTTTTTAGCACTTTTCAAATTAAGCACTTGTACTTTGTATTCTTTTACTTGTACTTTACCATTTTAAACAATAACATTCAGTTCTCAAGTTTCCTTGTCCTTTGTTTTCAATTTTAAGCAAATTTTACTCATTAAGCTCTTAATAAGCTCTTATGAGCTTATTACTGTTCACAAGCTCATTTTTAGCTAAAATTCTGTTTTTAATCATTCTTCTACTCCTTCTCATCATTTTACATGCATCATGTTAATTTGAGCTCTTTTGATTCAGAATTTTGGATTTTATGATGTAATAAGCTAGTTATAGCTTATTGAGCTTATTGCTTTTTGGTTTAGAGGCTAGGGAGCCACTTAGGTTCATAATTTGAGGTCACTCACTCTACAAGAGTGACCTCTAGTGCTGAGACTCCAATTTTCAGGTTTCAACTTGCAAATTTCATTTTTACATGAATTCAGCTTATTAAATTGGCTTATTACTTTGTCTTTCTTTGTGATAAATTTTGTTTAGTATGGTTTAACTAGCTTAGTTATTCAAATGCTTTAGTATAATTCATTGAGAAGTGAAGATGTTAATTCTGTCATTTTTAAATAGATAAGCTAGTAGAACAAGTAGCTTAATCTCACTAATAAGCTAGGCATTTTAGAGCTTGAATAGCTTAGAAAGTTTAGATATAACAAGAGTAGATAAAAGGATTTAGGAGCTTTAGCTTGAAAATAGTTCTTAAGTGAAATTCAGTTTTGACAGAACTATAAAGGTGTGTTTGGATTAGGCTGTGTTTGACTATTAAAGTCAAGACACATTTGTTTTAAACTTTCCTTTAGCTGAGTTAGGGCATATTATAAGTTTTTAAACAGCTTTTAGAAGTTAATTTTTAGAATTACAAAGTTTAGAGTTAAATAACTTGAGCTTTGCAACAGGACAGTTTTGATTTTAAGGTTAAGTGATTTCTAGTACAAGAGTGTTAAAACTTGGTTAGTATAGACTTAAATACATGAATTGAGTTAGTATAGGAGTTTCTAAAAGTGATACTTTAGCCTACATTTTAGTTTAGTCAAATGTATCAGCAACACATAGCAGCAGAATTGGTATGTGGCTTGTTTCCTTTTTGAATTCTCATTTCCATTTGAAATTTTGAAAAACCTTTTACCTAGGTTGATTTAAGATAAATAGGAAAGTTCATTGTTAGAATTTCAGCTTTATAAGTCAAGTAATAAGCAATTTAGCTTTAAGTTTCATTTTAAGCTCTTAAGTCTAGCTTATTTTTCTTAAGAAAAGTAGTAACACAACAGTGCATTTAGAGTATTAAGCTTAACTTCTTATTATTGATCTCTGATTTGATTGGTGAATTTTTAGAAATTTTTTACCTAGGTTGATTCAAGGAAAGTAGGATAGCTCATATTCAAAATTCTAGCTTCTAAAGTCAAGTAATCAGCAGTTTAGCTTATTAAGAAAAAGCTTATTTCAGTTATAAGCTAAACTTGCACTTTTTCATTTCAATTTTCTTGCTAAACTTGTTAATACCTAGCTAATGCTTGTTTAGATAACTCTAGTACACATCTTAAGCTACAAGTAGCATCTTTTAGTTTCCATTCTCATCTAGTAATAAGCCATAAAAAAGCCAAATTCTAAAAAAGCTCTTAAAACCTTAGTTACTGTAACAGATTTAAAGAGCTTAAGTTTCTAGCTTATTGAGTTGTTAAAAGTAGAAAGTCCATTTGTTAATGTTGTTTAGTATAAGCTCATCTACAAGTTTGTAGTTTTAAGTTTTTGCTGAATCTCATTTTTCAATAAGCCAAAAATAAGCTAGAAGCGTAGGGTCTGTTTTGTAATTTTCCCAAAGTTAAAGGGTACCCGTTTACATTGTAGTGTAAATTTCTTATAGTTTTCCCGCCTACCCTCTACTTTCCTTTTTAGCACTTTCTACCCTGTCTTTTCTAGAATAATAAATAGAATTAATATTTTCCAAATTAGTTTTTATAAAATTAGGGTTTAGTTTTAATAAATCAAATTAGGGTTCATTAGCTTATAAAAATTAGGGCTTTTTGATCCATTTGATTTCTGCACTCTTTTAGTATTTTAAAACCATTTTTCCATATTTTTCCAGTTAAATTTGTATTTTCTAGGAATTAAATAGATTTTAAGTTTATAATTTCTTTTTCCTTAAAAAAATCATAAAAAATAGAAAATAGTAAAAAATTAAAATTCCTTTTTGTAAAATTTTCTTTTTAAATCTAGTATTTTTTTGAAACATAAAGTAAAATTTTAGTGTTAATTTTTAGAAAAAGTTTATGTTTGGTTAATTCATTTATCTTTAAAAATTCATAAAAAAATTCAAAAATAGAGAAATAATTCCAATTCTTTTTCCTAAAATTTTCTTTTTAAAGTTGTGATTTTTAGGTATAAATTTTGTTAAAATTCGTGCCTTAGATTTTAAATTTCATTTTTAGCTCGCGTTTTTACTTTTCGTGCATTTAAATTTTAAGCTAGTTAATTGTCTTTAATTCGTGTTATTACATTTGTAGTATAATCAATAATTCAAAAATCCTTTATCATTCTTAACCTCGAATCTGAATATTCCTAAATTCTCAATTCCGATTTTCGTTGGACACACGACCCGAAGAGGAAAAGTACTTTCCCGTATAAAAATAAAACAAATTGTAGTTTTCTTTATGTGAGATTTTTTACCTTATAATTTCTCTTTGTTTGAGAAGTAAATTTATGGAAGATTCATACGGGATTAATAAATAAGTATATTTAAATTTGTTTTCTCTATCAAATTTTGCGCCGATGCCGGGGAAGGTCCGTGAACGATTGTTGAAGAAGATACCGTTGAAGTAGAGTTTCGAAAGATCCTTCTTTGGCAGTTATTTTGCTATATTTTTATAAAACAATAAAAAATCATTAATTCGATTCCTATCGAATTAGTAAAAAAAATAATAATAAACATTTGGATACTAGCTATCCATCTTAAACCATTCCAATAAACAACAAAACAAATCGTGAAGTACTTGCGAGGTACGACGGACCTTTGAGTTTACAAACTATAAGGTGAGTTTAAGGAAAAGTGATAGCTATTCTCTAAGTAGTCATTGCGGCTCGCTAAGCTTTTCCGCTCACTTGTGCGTAATCTTGGAGACTTATCGTGAAGCTTGTAATAAACGATTACCAAAAATATTTTTGTTTTCATTCTTAATAAATACTAAAAATTTTAATTTTCCCCAAAAAGAATCTTCTCAATCTCAAATTCATAATCAATCTTTATGCTCTCATTCGAAAAGCTAAAAATAATTCTTCATATTTCCATCTAATTTTTTAATTCTCATTTTCTTTATCCTCTATAATGTTTAATTCTTATGGCGCCTAATCGTTCAAAATCCTTTTATGCAATCAAAGAGTGTTCAACTTGTGGAAGTTGGTACACTAAAGAATGTTGTTCAATAGGAAATCTTAAAGACCAGATCATTGTTCCCGTGCCCGACTCTTCTCTGCATTGTGCTTTTTGTGGAACCCCGGTCGATGGTCCGTATTGTCATGGATGTACTCTTATACGTACGAAATTTGAAAAAGATTTGTTTACATATGTTTTGATAATGGAGTTATTTTCCGAAAACCTTTCAAGATACTTTCGAGTCATGCCAATGACAATACCAACTTGTTAAGCCTCCCACGAGAGCAAGCGTTGTTGATCAAGACCCCGGTGTAAATATTCACAAGTCCTCTCCTCCCAATTCGACCATAATTGTTGTTATGAGTGCGGTATTCATTTAAATGGGATTTTTTGCAACAATGCATTTATGAATCTTGTGTAACAGGTGCTCCATAATCGGTGTACAATTGTCCATCAAATGATCCGATCATTTCTGAGCTGGAACCGTGCTACAATCGAAATTTTGATTATTCCCCACATAATTCACAAACTCTTCTACAACAATATTTTTGTTGTGAAAACTGTGGAGGTCCTCATGAGACCTACCAATGTCAGCCGATGAACCAAGAGTATTTTTATTCCCATTCTTCCGGTTTCGACCAATTTCAACCCCCGTTAAGTTTTTCCGATGTTTTACAGACTCCTCCGGTATGCAATATGAAAAGCCTACATGCTCAAACGATTCTTATAGAAGCTATGCAAAACTTCTTGAAGAAGTATGATCACATACCTCATAATGAAAAGAGCATCAAGTTATTGCTTGCTGAGGAGAAATTTTTGAAGATCAAGCAAGTTGTGGAAGAAGAGCAAACTCAACCTGAGTATTTGCAAGAATTGTTGCAAAGTCTTCTTAAGGATTTACAAATCCTTAATGAAATTCAACCACTAAAGCAAGAAATTCCTAACCAAATTCAGAAAGATCAAGAAGAGAAGAGTATTGCGGAACTGCTTGCTGAGGAGAGACTTCAAAAAGCTAATCAAGTTTTAAATGAAAGTCAATCTTCTCAAGAAATGAGAATCCAAGATTTGGAGATTCAGAAGCAGCAGTGTTTAGAAGAGATAAAAGAATGGATGAATGATTTAGGAATAAGAGAATATCAAAAGGAAGAGATCGATATTGATTATAGAAGGAAATGTGAAGATAAGATTTATGAGCTTAAGGATAAATTCCAATGAGTCAAGCATATGAAATTCGGAAAATCAATACAAGAAGCAGAAGAACTTATAGAGTTGCTAAGCTAGTAGCTCCTCGATATCGTAAGATTATCATTGACGATAGATGACGATGAATTGGATTTTTATGCGTTTCATTCCAATACGATGAACAACAACCCCGTTTTCGCAAACCTAGAGCATAAAGGATTCACCTCATAATGGAATACAGGGCCTTTTAACACAAATCCCAGAAACGGAGACGATTAGTGTTTGAGACCTTGGATCAGAACCCAAGTGAGTCGATGACTTTAGTTTGGGGGAGTGTAATTTGTTTCGAACATCTCGATGATTCCTATTTAATACGAGAAATCCACGAGGTAGACTTGCTCATCTTGTCTTTCCGATTTTCGTCCTCGGAATCGATTAAGCATGTGTCGATGACGATGATAACAACCACGACAACGATGACGATTAAGACTGACAATTTTTTTTGATTGTGTTGATAAAAGAGGACGGATAGGAGAATTGATCTCGACATTTCTAAGATCAGTTGACAAATCGACTTCGTGTAGAAAATTAGTCGAAAGTTATCTTTTAATTGAAAAGATTAACGCTTTTAGTCTCTCTCCTCCTATTCTGATTTCTCCTATAATTTGCCCCTCCTCTACTATCCCCGTTGTGGATATTGATTTGCCTTTAGAGGAGCGTGACTTGCTAGTTTTCGGATGACTCGATGATCTCCTCCGCGGTACTGCCATTACTTTTGATGATGAGCCCGTGATGGCTGAAGTTAATGTTTTTGATGAAATTAACACAAGTGAACTTTCTTACCCGGGTATAGGTGAAAATGTTGTTTTAGATGAAGAGGAAGATACCTTCACATTCACTACCCGATCATTTTTTACATTTGTCACTTATCCCGAGTTTTACCCCGATCTACTCCACGGGGATAAGATAAAGTATTTAAAAAACCGGTATATCTGATTAATGTGCTTACAAGGAAGAGTTCTTTAACTCTTGATGTTTTTAACCCACTCCACCCACCCTTAATGGACTTTCATGTTACCAAAGCATTTTCCGGGTTCACCTTTTCTCTCTTGAAACTCGTTTCTAAAAAGTTTTTTGAACCCGGAATCAAAAATGCTACGGTATATCTTTCATACTTAGTTTGGGGAGGTTTCCACCTTTTGGAATTTCTTCACCCTCACTATTACCCACCATAAATAACCTAGTTTGGGGAAAGAGTCAAGCGAAGGGGACTCTATAATAAACAAGCGCTTCGTGGGAGGCACCCCATGCTTATCCTTTTATTTTCTTTTTATCTTCTTATTTTCTTTATTTCCCCAAGGACAAATTAATTCGGGGGCGATATACTTGTACTCGTTAACAAAAAACTAATACACCGTTTTAGATATTTTGAGCTAAACATGTAAAACAAAGAGGAAACTAATCTTAATTCTTTTTCGTCTCTTGTTGGGTTGTTTGTGATTTTTGTCTAGTTTCTGGATTTTGGAAGCTTCATGGATCAAAAATTGTGGAAGGACAAAGCAATTCCTACAATTTCATCAATGGTCTCCATCTTTCTCATCAAAAAATGGAAAATCTTTTATCCTGTCTTTATCGAACTAACACTAATCTTTGGCATGTCCTTAGAATTTTTGATATAAAGATTCCTTTTGTACCCTTATTTATAAACTTGAGGACAAAGTTTCCTTTAGTTTGAGGGAAGGATATCTTCGATATTACTTGCACTTCACTGCAACCTTGTTAGACTACTTTTTTGAATTAACCTTTTTGTGAAAAAGTAGAAAATTTTAAAATTTATGCTTACAAGAAAAGCGTCAATAGAAGCTTATTTTGGAAAAAACAACCACTTTTTGGAAGTCCGTATGGTGAGAAATAGAGTTAATTTTGACTTGACCGGGTGAAAATGCCCCTAGTCTAGTTCTTTAAACCTACCTTTTGCTAAGGCGCCAAATCTTTCACAAAATCCAATTGCTTTGGATTTTATAAATGTGAAGAACAAGAAATGATGTAGTTAAAAATAAGTTATTTGTTAAAGCAAGGTGTTTATTTTGGAAAACCTAAAGCTGTATATAAATAATTTGTGTCTTTTTACTCCACAAGCTCTTAACAACACTTAATCATACTGCTCTTTTTAATTTAAGGCAAATCAACCAATGTCTTTAGAAAAAGTCTTGAACAATTTTTGAAAAAGAATTCATTTAATATGTAAGTAAGAATTTTTTGTTATCAAAAATTTATAAGATGATTTGTTTTAAAGGTGAAATTTTTCCATTCAACAAAAATAAAATTAAAAAAAGAATGCCAAGAAGCATTTCTAATGCAAAAGCATTATTTTATCGGCCCAAATGAAGCATTCGCAAAAATAGAATATAAAAGCTTTATAATATGTTTTAATCGTTGCGATCCTGTTGAGAGAAAGACTCGGATGGGGTCGCAACTAAGGATTAAAAACTATGTACGTGAATCAAGGTTCGATAGCATTCAGTTCATAGGTGAGCGCGGCCTAGGTGATGAGTGCAACTAAAGGGACTTATGGATCTAGGCCTTTTGTAGGAAAAGGGTGTATGTCGCGATAACCCACAACGAATAGCAGCGGAGTGGGGTGAACGTACAAAGAACACCGGTTGTTTGATGCGATATCCTATTGGGAGTAAATGCCTAAGTAGGGGTTCGAACTAAGAACTACAATCCTAATGAAAAAGAAAATAATTATCGTAATATGGAAAATAAAAAGTAATGGTTAAAAATTTTCATTTTCTCAAATCAATTTATAAGTTTTTGTTTCCTAATCTACTTTTAGCTTTGAAGTTCAAGAAATAGTGATCTATTTATTAAACATTTGACTCACAAAGGGCTTATTTGTAAAAGCTTATAATGATTTCGACTATGAAGATAATTGAATCTTGGTTATTAAAAAGAGTGCACACATCTTAATACAGTAATTTATATTCCTGGGAAGTGAAAAGTGTTCACAATTATAGGTATAATAGCTTAATCATTTTGGACATATATTGACAATGAACTTGTATTATTAGCTTTGTTTAGTCTAGTGAAAAGTCAGGATGACATAATTTTCCTCTATTTGGTGCACTAATTAAATCGGGAGTAGCCTATTTCAATGAGCCTAAAAGTTGCAAAAATTGCAATGATTGCCATTAATGTGTTTCAAGAGATTAAATGTTGAGAAAAGTGAAAGTTGTTTAAAAGGTGATTCATAAAAGGTGAAAACAAGGGCATTTTGGAAACTTTTTAGTTTACAAAGTGTACACTTGATAACATTGCGTGAGGACACGGCAATCCTTTAGTTTGGGGAATTTTGATAAATGCTTAATTGTACCTAGTTAAAAAAAACACTCGGGATTAATTGCCCAATATAAAGCCAAAAAAATTGCCAAAAGAATATGAAAAATGTGTCTTCTTTTTGGTGTCTACTGTACAGGAAAGATATAACCGGACAAAAAGAAGCAAAAACAGTCAAAAACTGACAAGAAACGAAAAAGACAAAGTCAAGAGTGAAGAATGAAGAAATTAAAAGCCGGATTAGCCCGATACAGCAAGAAAGGAAGTCAAAGGCCTAAAATAAAAGCCAAGGACCAATTATGACAAGTCTTCAAAGATCAAAGGCTAATTTGGAAGTTTGAGTTAAAGGGACTAAAATTGCAAAAAGGTGGAAAGTGTTTTATAAAAGGAGAAAAAAAGAAATAGAAACACAAAGGGCCGGAAAGTCAAATCGAAACTTTCCTTTTACACTCAAAACAACAAAAGAGAACAATCCACAAACGCCAGAGGACAACATTGCCATATATTCAAAGATTTAAAACATAATAAACGCGGTTAAACTCTTCCCAACGAAACACATAACAAGATTTTCCCATCCCGCCTTTTTTCTATCCCACAAACCCAATCATCCAAGATCCACACTCCCCGCAACCACTATAACTCTTGAATTCGTTCACAAACCACCTCCTCATCAAAACGACCACGTGTCAAGCCCTGATTGGTCCTGACACATCACCAACATGATCAAACGGCTACAAATAATTCGAAAGTGATCAACGGCTGAGATTTATTGGAAGATTCAAGAAACTCTTTCCCTCTCTTCTTCAAAGCTTCTATAAATATGAAGCATAGTCTCATTTTCAGTGGTGTGTGTTTGTATTTAATTATTAGTCTTGTAATACTCTCGTTTTAAGCAATTATACTTCAAACTTTTAGCCATAAACGATTTAAGCAACTTGTAACCTCTTCCTTTCCTCTTGTCCAATATCATCATATTTAGCAATAACAAATCAGTTTTTTCAAGTATTTATTTGTTCTTTGATTTCCATTTTAAGCAAAATTCATTCCAATAAGCCTTAATAAGCTCATTTGAGCTTATTACGTTCACTAAAGCTCAAATTAGTTAAACATCTGTTTTTAATCATTCATCAACTCATTCTTATCATTTACATCAATCATGACCACATTGAGTTCATTGGATCAAGTTTTAGGAAGTTATAGGATGGAATAAAGCTTTTAATATAGCTTATTCAGGTTTAGAGCTCTGGGAGCTCACTTAGGATTCATGTTTAGTCACTCAACTCAACAAGAGTGGACTCTCAGTTCTGATACTCCCAATTCTCAGGTTTTCCCAACTTGCAAATTTCATTTTATAACCATGATTCACTCTTAATTCAAATTTGGCTTATACTTTTGTCTTTTCTTTGTGATTAAATTTTGTTTAGTATTGTTTACTAGCTTAGTGATTTAATTAAATGCTTTAGATTGTTTGTTGTGAGTAATAATTCATTGAGAAGTGAAGAGTTAAATTCTGTCATCATTAAGTAGTATAAGCTAGGAGACAAAGTAGCTTATATCTACTAATAAGCTGTAGGTTTAAGAGTTTAAATAGCTTCATTAGCTAAGTTCATAATAAATGGACAAAAATGATATAGGAGGTTTCACTTTTAAATAAGACTTAAAGCTTACTTTAGATTTTGACAATAGGTTATAAAAGAGTTTTTGGAACAACCTTAAATTGACTAATAAAGTCAATACAATCATGTCTAAATCTTTTATAATAGCTGAGTTAGTGTCAAATATGAGAGATTTAAAAAGCTTAAAGTTAGAAAAAAATTCAAAAGTTTACATTTAACAAAGTTATTTTGCACCAGGGACAGGTTCTATTTTGCTTAATAGATTGTAAGAAGACAGTGACTCAAAACAATATAAGAACTCCATTTTGAAGTTAGTGTAAGTTTGGTTGGCAAGTATGAGTAAGAAAATGAAGTTTTAGTTAAAGGATTTTAGCTTGCATTTTAGTTGTTTACCAACTGCATCATCAAACAGCAGTTCTAACTGCTGTTGCTTTGAATTTTTTTAAGTCACTTTTAGAATTTGAAAATAGGAAGTAGAACTTAGATCTTAGCATATTAATAGAACTCCATTAACTGAACTTAGATAAGCCTTTAAGTTTCATTTTAAGCTCTTAAGTCTAGCTTATTTTTCTTAAGAAAAGTAGTATAACAGTGCATTAGAGTTTAGCTTAACTTTCTTATTTGATCTCTTATTTTGAGTTGGAATTTTTAGAAACTTTTTACCTAGGTTGATTCAAGGAAAGTAGGATAGCTCATATTCAAAATTCTAGCTTCTAAAGTCAAGTAATCAGCAGTTTAGCTTATTAAGAAAAAGCTTATTTCAGTTTATAAGCAAAACTGTGGCAACTTTTTCATTTCAATTTTCTTGCTAAACTTGTTAATACCTAGCTAATGCTTGTTTAGATAACTCTAGTACACATCTTAAGCTACAAGTAGCATCTTTTAGTTTCCATTCTAATCTAGTAATAAGCCATAAAAAAGCCAAATTCTAAAAAAGCTCTTAAAACCTTAGTTACTGTAACAAATATTATACAAGAGCTTAAGTTTCTTCTGGCTTATTGATTGTTTTAAAGTAAAGTTCCATTTGTTTAATGTTGTTTAGTATGAAACTCATCTCCAAGTTTGGTAGTTTTATGTTTTTGCTGATCTCATTTTTCATATAAGCCAAAAATTAAGCTAGAAGCGTAGGGTCCTGTTTGTAATTTTTCACCTACTTTTCTCAAAGTCTAGGGGCACCTGTTTTCACTAGAGTGTAAATTTGCACTAGTTCGCCCGCCTACCCTTTACTTTTCTTTCTTTCAATTTCTACCCTGTATTTTCTAGGATAATAAATAGATTTTATATTTTTAGTAATTAGTTTTATTAAATTATGGTTTATAGTTTAATTGATCAAATTATGGTTCAATTAGTTGATAAAATTTGGGGCTTTTTGTGCCAATAGATTTCTGCACCATTCTAGTATTTTAAAATCATTTTTCTTTATTTTTCTCATTTGAATTGTATTTTCTATGAATTAAAATAGATTTAAGTGAATTACTTTTTCTTAGAAAAATCATAAAAAATAGAAAAACAGTTGAAATTTTTTAATTCTTTTTGCAATAATTTTCTTTTTAAATCTAGTATTTTTGAAAAATAAAAACAAAATTTTAGTGATAATTTTTAGAAAAAGTTTATTTTTGATTAATTCATTAATCTTTGAAAATTCATAAAAAATTCAAAAATAGATAAAAAATTCCAATTCTTTTTCCTAAAATTTTCTTTTTAAATTTGTGATTTTTAGGTATAAAATTTGTTAAAAGTTGTGCCTTAGATTTTAAATTTCAGTTTTAGCTCGCATTTTTACGTTTTGTGCATTTAAATTTCGTGCTATTTCATTGTTTTTAGTTTGTGCTATTATATTGGTAGTATAATCAAAAGTTCAAAAATCCTTTACCATTCTTAACTCGAATCCGAATTATTCCAAATTCTCAATTCACGATTTCGTTGGGACACGACCCGAGGAAAAGTACTTCCCGGATAAAAATATACAAATTGTGTTTTCTTTAGTGAGATTTTTACCTTATATTTCTCTTGTTTGAGAAGTATTTTGGAAAGAATTCTTACGGGAAATATACTATAAGTATATTAAATTTGTTTGCTTTACAACGAATTAATATGCTTTCATTTACTTTATCAAGTTAACTTGGTTAATAATAACCGTTCGTTTTAAAATAAGTGTCACGTTTGATTTTTAAAGGTTTTTTTTTTAACTTTAATTTTAAATATTTTTGTTTATGTTATAAAATACGTTATGCAAAATATATGAATGTATTAAGTTTTAAATGTATTTTCATTAGTATAATTTACATCAAGTGTTATATAACACAAACAAAAATATTTAAGGTCAAAGATAAGAAAAAAAAGACTTCAAAAAGTCAAAACAAAACGCTTATCGTAAGACGAAGAAAGTAGTTTTTTCATGACCATTGGATGTGATAGGATAATTGATGCATTTGCTTGAAAAAATGTATGACGACATCGTTTAGACGGTTATCTAAAAAACAAGACTAACAAAAAGACAAAACAAAAAACGCTTACAACGTAAGACGAAGAAATACTTTATTTTCAATGACCAATGGATGTGTAGGAAATTGATGCATTGCTTGAAAAAAAGTATGACGACATCGTTTATTAAACGGTTTAATCAATACCGGGACCTCAAAACCCTATAACATAATGCGTTTTTTTTTTACAAAAGGCCATTTTTTTGTCGATTCGCCCAAAACATCTCAATACTCAGGACCGGCCCTGCGTACTTACCTACTCACGCGGTGGTCTCTTTTTCTTTTTGTGTTTTTGTGTTGTATTTATGTTTTAGTTAGTTATGTGTGTGTCAGAGGATGTCTCATGATACCAGAAATAGGAGGGATGGTGTTTTGTGAGGTGTGAGAGATTCTCGTGTCGTAGAAAAAAGAGACCACCGTATGGACCTACAATAAATAGCAAACTCAATAAGTTAGGATACTCTCCTTATGGACCTACAATAATTAACTACAAGATCCAAGGCCTTTGGTCTGGTGGTATGTGTGTCTCTCACTAACCTAGAGGTTGTGGGTTCAAGTCTCGCTGAAGGCATTTGTGAGATATATATTGTGAGATATGTGGTATATGGTGTGAAAAAATTGTCGTTCTAAAAAAAATCAACTACAAGAATCAACATACACGAAATGAATGTTACCTAATCGTTCAAGATACACAATCACAAGGGAGTGAGATCCAAGCAGAAACGAGTTCAACACCAAGATACATAGACAGCTGACCTACACAATCCAAACTTTGAATTGTATAATTGAGAGATTGTATATTTTGTCTCGCAACATGCTAGACTTTCATGGTTTACATATTAACCTTTTTCACTCTTTACAACAAATATTTTTATAAAAAAAACCGTGACTTTCTTCAAACATCTCCATACAGTTACACTACTAATGCCTTTACTCTCCCAAACCTAAGTCAAAGTACATGAATTTTTTTCTGAACGGAGAGATTTTATTGAGAAAACTAGCAGAAGTTAGAAAACGAACATTACAAAAGGACTATAGAATCTATAGGTTTATGCAACCAATCTACCTAATTAATTCTAAACTTTGGATTTCTAGTAGAAATCCACAAATACGATTGAGAAACTATAAAGTCCTAAAGCACCGCTTTCTTAGGGGGGGTTAGAAAAAATCAAACTATTTCTGAAACTCCAAGCCACTCGAACCACTCCATAATATTAGCACAAACCGGAAGGTCAAGCTCCCACCACCTAGCTAGCATATCCCACATATCCAAAGCCATAACACAATAAAAGAAAACATGGATGTTTCTGTTGGGTTTTAACAACTATTGACCAATTAAATCAACTATCATCTCATTTACCTCACACATCATATTTTACATATTTACTTTGTTAAAATCTTATAAAACATTTAAATACATTTTTAGAATAAAAATGTACAAAATAAGAACTAAACACATATTAGCAAAGTATACATTAAAAGAAAATTTATATAAAAAGAAAAACATTTTATACATCACGCATGACCTCAAAACATATCTAGACAAGATTTTTTGAAATCTAAATTCGGATTTGTTGTCAGATGTCCGGTTCTCTCTAGTTGCACTGGCCGGTTCCATTGAGGTGATGGAACCGCCAAGAACCGGGATACAATATTGGCCGGTTCTATTACTTTGCACTGGCCGGTTCCATTGAAGCAATGGAACCAGTGGAACCGGGCTACAATATCTTTTTAGCTTATAAATACCAAGCCATTTCTCTTGTTTTAGGCATCAATTAGAATAGTTTTTCCACTCACATATTCAGCTAACATCTGATCATTGATCATGATTTTTTTTCATTTTAGTGTTTTGGTGAATTTCTTATTAGGAGAAGTTCTACCGACTTTGGCATATGAGATCAAGCAACAAGAAAAACTTATTGCACGCATCTCTTATCCTTTGAAGATCTATATACTGATCTCCAAGCATCATCAATCATCATAGATTATGGAGTTGTGTATTATATTGTGTTTAGAGCATTTGGGAAAAATGTAATACATTCAGTAGGATTCGTAGGGTCAAATCTATTTTTGTTGTAACTAAATGATTTCTTAGCACCTATTAGAGGTTAAGCATTTAGGGGTTTTGTTCCTCCTTGTTCGAACATGGTATTTAGCTTAGTACCGTATAAAGGGTAAGCGAGTGATGGTTTAATTCTACCTTGTGAAGAATTCGGTATTTAGCTTTGTACCGTTAAAAGGTGTAAGCGACGTTATGAGGCTCCTCCGCCGATTGAAGGAGTATTGGTGACTAGTGGATTCAAACTCTCGAGTAGGTGACTCGGGGAGTATATTAGGGTAAGGAAGGTGACCTTATATCCAAACCACTATAAATATCCGTGTCTTATATCCTTTATGCTTTATGATTTATAATTTATATTTATCAATCGTCATAAACAAATAGATCTACAACAATCAAACAATTAAATTAAAATTTTAATTTTTAAAAGTATTCAACCCCCTTCTAGTTTTCCACAATTGGTATCAAGAGCAGGTTATCAAAGTTTTTTAAAGTATACTAAATTTTAAAATCTTTAAAAGCCGATCAAATGAATTTTGAAAATTACAAATATCTTTTTGATCTATTTGTGTTATCTTTTTTTAAGGAAGAAGGATCATCAAGAATGGTCTTGTTACTTTGACGCTATCTCCGGAATCAGGAAAAGGAATATTATAGTCTCCTCTCTTTATATTTTATAACCAACTTCTGTTGGGTATTAAAAAGTTTAGTTACTATTCAAAACTGATGGACTGGGTCGAAATTCGGACCTGGCCCAATAAGCCGGTTCCATGGAAGTATGGAACCGGCCAGGCTTAGCTAAAGGAACTGCGAGATCTGTTAGATTTTCAAAAAAATTTATATTTGTATTCTTTGGGCTTAAAATAAAATAAGTGGGCTAAACTTTAGAAGATCTAAATTAAAAATCTTTTATGGTTCTCAAAAAAGTTAAAAAATTTGCAACCTACATTGGGTCATGACTGTCTCCTTTGAACTTAAATTACGAAAAGGTACACAATTTCTTATCTTCTCTAA
>BQNB010114439.1:0-21749 GCA_026074375.1 Tanacetum coccineum
AAGGTTTGTAACTTGTTCGGCTCATATAGCTTTTGACTAGTTCGATTCGACTTGCTTAGTACTCGTTCGGTTCTCAAAGTAGAACACTCGTTCGGTTCTCAATGATTCTTGCTCGTTCGGGTCCTCTTGGTTTAAACTGGTTCGGTTTCTTCTCTACTGGACTCGTTCGGTTCCTTCTCATAAATTAACTCGATCGGTTGAACTGGTTCGGTTCGTGAAGAAGATTGACTGGTTCGGTTCCGTCTAGGTTTGAACTCGTTCGGTTGAACTATACCCAAAAACATGGATCTGAGTTGTTGCTTTTTCAAGCTATATTTGGAAAAACAAGAAAGGACCAAAAATAACTTATAAAAATGAAAAAAGAAAACTGTTATAAACAGTTTCTTGCAACAAACAAAAAAAACAAATTTGCACACCTTTGTAAAAGAAAAATAAGATACAAAAAATAAAAATAAAATAAGCTGTTAGGACCAAAACAACACAACGACAGATTTGACAAAGTGACAAGACCAAACGGACCATAAGGATAAATCCGACCCAACAGTATGTTGCCATGGCTCTTGATACCAATTGAAAGAATCACGAAAACTATGATCCGGTGGTCTTGGTGAGTCAAACCACATGATAGCCATTTTAGTGAGAGAAAGTTGTGAGATGGAAGATGGACTTGTGATATTAGATGGAAAATAGATGAAGGATACAAATGACTTGACAATGCTAAATGACTCAACCCTTCTATGGAAGCCATAAAGGGGTATATATAGCCCATACGCCTCTAAATTATACATAGTTGCCTATTCTAGTCCTCGCGTATGTGACTATGATAAACTATGGTAATTCTGTAATGTCGTCACGTAAAAGTGAATTCCCAACACTGAACTTACTTAAGTTCAGTGACTTATTTTCTACTTAGATACTTTTCATACAAATCTTCTACATGGGACAATCAGGCACTGAATTGGCACAACAAAAGGATATACCTATGCCTTTAGATCGAGTTATTATTAGTTCTATCAAATGCTGTGATCCTATAAGATAATATAAATTTCTTTTTAAGTGTTAAGAGTCGAATTGCACTTTCGAAATGGTCATCATATAAACATTAGCAGTTTTGCATTGCAAAAATTATCAAAAGAATCATGAATGTATTATATAAGTGGAAATTTGACCCATGTACTTATAAACAGGGCAATTTGGGTCAAAAGGGTAAGATTGAGTGCTTACATGTAAGGTTTTCCACCGCTTCTGAATTTTACCTAGTTCTTTTCTTTCCTTCTCGCCACCACCATAATAGCATCCTGAAAATGCAAGCATATCAGGTTTTGATAACGCCCAAATTATACATGTTTCTATGGCATTATTTATGTTTATTTTATTATTTCTCGTGAAATTTTGGTACTTAATCAAGCTTAAATTGCTTATAGGTTCACTTGAAGACTCTAAAGGCTCAAGCTCAAAGATCTACACACTTTGGAAAACAAAATACAAGAAAAGAAAGATTTCTATTTAAAAGTTCACCAAGTCCGCCGCACTTATTTGTAAGTGCGCCGCACTTCCAATCAAAACATTAAATGACCCTCGCATTGACTCCTCAAGTACGCCACGCTTATTTCCAAAACCGGCACACTTTTCCCAAATTTCAGCCTATAAATAAAGGACGAATTTCTCATTTCAAATCATCCCATACACAAACAACCATCCATCTCACACTCATTTTCACCACTCCACACACACACCTCCCTACTATCAACCAAAACACCTAGAAAGACCTCCTTCCTTGGAGAAAAAGATCTAACATTCAAGAACGAAGAAGTTTTCTTACTTAGTTATTGAAACTATGGAAGTTAATGTAAAGTGTGATTTTGTTATGAACTCCTTAGCCATGAGAGGCTAAATATCTCATGACTACTCGGTGAAGTTACGATAATGAATAAGCATTTAGTATAATCTTGATCATCTTAATCTTAAGCTTATGTTGCAACCCTGTTATATCTTATCTTATCTACTTTTTCTTATGAATCTAGATTATATAATCATACCGGTGTAGGTCAAAAGACCCGTTATGATCTATGTGGTTTTAAAGATTTGTCTACGGTCTTTAATGTCTGTGCTGAGAAATCCACTTTCATAAATTGATAAACAAAATAAGCTTTGATATAATAGTAACTGGATTATTTGAGTGACACATTTGGTCTAGTTAACTAAATATAAGTCTTAAGTTAACCAGTTGATTTGTGAAAACATTTTCTGACAAGAAATTGACTTTATAAATTAATGCCCCATTCTCATGGTCAAATTATTTCCAAACACTTATAAATTATTTTCAACTATCCGAGTAGTCATCTTTATTATCATTGGAAAATTTAAAGTTACATTTAAAATAGTTAAAGTCTTTTCTCTTTTTGATTATTTGAGCACTACTCTAATCCCTGTGGAACGACCTGGTCTTACCTAAACAGATTATACTACATATGTGGGTTATACTTTTACCCGTGTGTTTTCCTATAATTAATCGGTATTTTCAGTCTTATAAATTTAAAGCTTTTGAAACACATCAAAGTTTTTGGCGTCACTATCGGGGATTTCTTAGCGGTTCTATAGTCAAACTCTAGAAAATTACTTTAACTCCCCCTCATTCTCAAAAATCACCGTACAGTTAAACTGACCCCAAACAATTTCTCCTTTAGATGCATACACGTGCTTCTAATTCTAAACTTGTGGAACCGTTACCTGAACCTGAACGTACTCTGAATCGAAGACGTCATCGATGAAACAGAAGAGTTCCATTTGATCAACAAAACAATCCACCTAAAAACCCAAGAATTGTCTATCCGCCAATTCTCAACATCAACCACTCCCGTCACTTTCTTGATACTCTTGAAAATCTTTTCCCAATGGATGATGAACCCATGTGGGCTGCTGACCGTGTTGTCGCTCCGACTCTCGGTTCCGCAATCATTATTCCTGAAACTGCTAACGAATTTGCTATCAAAGGTAACCACTTGACCCTCGTCAAAGGAAACCAATTTGATGGTAGAACCAAAACCGATCCTTATAAACACATTTACAAATTCCTCAAAAACTGCGATATGTTTAAGTATAGAGATACCGAAAATGAAGCCGTCCGCTTAATGATATTCCGCCTATCCCTTACTGGGGAAGCAAAAACATGGTTGGATGAACTTAACGAAGGAACTATCAAAACATGGGATGAACTCCGAATCGCTTTCATTATCCGATTCTTTCCCCCAGCTCTTTTCGACCGACTCCTCGGAGAAATCCGACCTTTTTCTCACCATGAAAACGTATCTCTAACCGATGCTTGGCTGCATATGAAGGAAATGCTCTGAAACTGTTATGGTCACAATTTGTCTAAAGGCAATATCATAAAAAACTTCTATCATGGTCTCAACGAAATAACCCAAGAAGTTCTGAATGCCGCAGTCGGTGGCATTTTCCTCTATAAAACACCAAATCAAGCTTATCAGCTTTTGGAAGACAAGGTCTTACTCAAGCTCGATTGGGCTAAAAACCAAGAAACTAAATCATCTCTTAAGAAAACCATTGCTTTTACCGATGAAGGTAGCAGTAATTCCGATACTGACAAAATTATGGCCCGAATGGATGTCATGGTCCTGAAAATGGATGCTCAGTATAAAGAACTCCAGACCCATAAAACTAAACCCGATCTTGGTAAAGATGATATACCTATGTCCCGTGATGAGAAAGCTAAATTCATGTAAACTTTTCGTAAGACTCGTTTTTACAATGATTATCGCGATCGAGATTCAAATCGCGATAATTGGCGTTCAAACGAACAAAGTAGTTAAAATCGAGACAACTATCGATCCATACCGTGATAATCCATCGATCTTCAGATCAATTAACGATTTCATGAATCTCAGCAAGCACACGCTTTCGTCATATGAAACATTAATGGTATCTTAAAAACCCAACTCAAAACCGTTGCAAAAAATCATCAAGCTTCAATCCAAAATCTTGAAACCAAGTTCAACAGACTTGCTGACAAGCAATCTGGTCGACCATCTGGATCTCTTCCTAGTAACACTCAACCAAACCCAAAAGGACATAATTCCAAAGCTTACCAACCACCACAATCTCGCAATGAGCATGTGAATGTCGTATTCACAAGAAGTGGTAAATCCTACAACCCACCAGTTAACCCAAATGATCAAAAGGGATTTTGAGCTCCTTCAGTTTCGATAGCGATGATGAAGGGACGAAGACCTATCACTCACCAAAAACTCAAATTCCAAAACCAATCAAGGAAATTCCTTTACCTAAACATATAAACCAAAAATCCGTATCTCAAGGGTTAAGGAAAGATTAAAATGGGAAAGCTCCAAATACGGATAAATTTCTCGATATGATCGCGCTGTCCGAATCAATGTACCTATTTATCGCATGTCTGGACGAATTCGCCGGAATGCCTAATTATGGAAAATTTCTCAAGGAACTCATAAGCAACAAACATAAGATCGAACAAATCTCTGCCGCTTTCTTAAGCGACGAAAGTTCAGCAATGATCCAAAACAAAGTTCCACCTAAACTCGGAGACCCCGGAAGTTTTCTTATTCCATGTAATTTCAACAAAACTTTCTCCTGTAATGCCTTAGCCGACCTTGGGGCTAGCATTAACCTTATGCCATATTCGCTATATGCCAAATTATCTCTCGAAAGTCTTAAACCTACCAAAATGAGCGTAAGATTAGCCGACAGATCATTCCAATACCCTGTTGGAATAGCTGAAAATATGCTCGTTGAAGTTGGTAAATTCACCTTTCCTGCTGATTTCGTTATTCTCGAAATGGAAGAAGATAGTAAAGTTCCCCTCATTTTGGGACGACCCTTTCTTCACACTGCTGATGCAGTAATTCGAGTTAAACAGAAACAACTCAACCTTGGAGTTGGAACTGAACGAATGATTTTCAATATCGATTCTGCAATGAAACACTCCTATTCAAATGATGATACCTGTTTCAGTATCGATGTCATCGATGAAATCTTAGAAGAAGATTTCGACGCTCTTCTAGATGAAGGTAGTAAAATTCTTCATTCCATCGAAGGAACCCTTCTCGAAGAAGAAATCTTTGCTGAATTTGATGAATTCATGGCAATGACTGCTGATGAAAACTCTGATTCTGAATCTGACACCGAAGATCCACCATTCGAAAAAATCACCATCAATACTGATTATAAAATCAAAACATCTATCGAAGAACCTCCTACGGATCTCGAACTTAAACCCCTTCCTGATAATCTGGAATATGTATTTCTGGAAGAACCCTCTTTTCTTCCTGTTATCATATCATCTCAGCTATCCAAAGAAAAGAAGAACAGACTCATATCCGTCCTTAAAAAACACAAGCAAGCCTTCGCTTGGAAAACAACAGATATTCCTGGTATTTGCCCATCATTCTGCAAACACAAGATACAACTTCTGGATGATAAGAAACCAGTTGTCCAAAAACAAAGAAGGTTAAATCCGAACATGCAAGAAGTTGTCAAAAAAGAAATCATGAAACTCTTGGATACCGGTATATTTTATCTAATTGTCGATAGTCCTTGGGTTAGTCCTATCCACTGTGTACCAAAGAAAGGTGGTATTACAGTTGTCACCAACGAAAACGCTGAACTTGTTCCAACAAGAACCATTACGGGTTGGCGAGTATGCATCGATTATCGTAAACTCAATGAAGCAACCGCAAAAGATCACTTTCCCTTACCTTTTATGGATTAAATGCTAGAAAGACTCGCAGGAAATAAATACTTATGTTTCCTCGATGGTTTTTCTGGGTATTTTCAAATTATTATCGACCCTAATGACCAAGAAAAAAAAACATTCACATGTCCTTTCGGCACATACGCTTATAGGCGAATGCCTTTCGGTTTATGTAATGCTCCTGCCATATTTCAAAGATGTATGTTGGCAATCTTTCACGATATGATCGAAGAATCCGTCTAAGTATTCATGGACGATTTCTCCGTCTTTGGAAATTCTTTTGACACATGCCTAAACAACCTTGATAAAATGCTTCAACGTTGTAAAGACGCTCATCTCGTCCTAAACTGGGAAAAATGTCACTTTATGGTCAAAGAAGGAATTATGCTCGGACACAAGGTGTCTAGTGCTCGGACACAAGTGTGGAGGGATTTGATAACGCCCAAATTATACATGTTTCTATGGCGTTATTTATGTTTATTTTATCATTTCTCGTGAATTTTGGTACTTAATCAAGCTTAAATTGCATATAGGTTCACTTGAAGACTCTAAAGGCTCAAGCTCAAAGATCTACACACTTTGGAAGACAAAATACAAGAAAAGAAAGATTTCTATTTAAAAGTTCACCAAGTCCGCCGCACTTATTTGTAAGTGCGCCGCACTTCCAATCAAAACATTAAATGACCCTCGCATTAACTCCTCAAGTGCGCCATACTTATTTCCAAACTCGGCGCACTTTTCCCAAATTTCAGCCTATAAATAGAGGACGAATTTCTCATTTCAAATGATCCCATACACAAACAACCATCCGTCTCACACTCATTTTCACCACTCCACACACACACACCTCCCTACTATCAACCAAAACACCTAGAAACACCTCCTTTATTGAAGAAAAATATCTAACGATCAAGAACAAAGAAGTTTTCTTAGTTAGTTATTGAAATTATGGAAGTCAATGTAAAGTGTGATTTTGTTATGAACTCCTTAGCGATGAGAGGCTAAATTTCTCATGACTACTCGGTGAAGTTACGATAATGAATAAGCGTTTGGTATAATCTTGATCATCTTAATCTTAAGCTTATGTTGCAACCCTGTTATATCTTATCTTATCTACTTTTGCTTATCAATCTAGATTATATAATCTTACCGGTATAGGTCGAAAGACCCATTATGATCTATGTGGTTTTAAAGATTTGTCTATGGTCTTTAACGTCTGTGTTGAGAAATCCACTTTCTTAAATTGATAAATAAAATAAGCTTTGATATAATAGTAACTAGATTATTTGAGTGACACATTTGGTCTAGTTAACTAAATATAAGTCTTAAGTTAACCAGTTAATTTGTGAAAATGTTTTCTGACGAAATCGCCTTTATAAATTAATGCCCCATTCTCATGGTTAAATTATTTCCAAACACTTATAAATTATTTTCAACTATCCGAGTAGTCATCTTTATTATCATTGAAAAATTTAAAGTTACTTTCAAAACAGTTAAAGTCTATTCTCTTTCTGATTATTTGAGCACTACTCTAATCCCTGTGGAACGACCTAGTCTTACCTAAACAGATTATACTACATACGCGGGTTATACTTTTACCCGTGTGTTTCCCTATAATTAATCGGTATTTTCAGTCTTATAAATTTAAAGCTTTTGAAACACATCAGGTTCAAACCTGTATCATAAATGGTAAAAGCTGTAGTTAGCATAAGAAATACAAATTTTCAAATTGGCCAGAGTAAATATGGAAGAACTTAAATGCACAAAGGTGACAACAATAACAAAGAACATGGTACGTATTTAGCTGTATAAGTTTAGTAAGCAGGTTTTAAGCACCATAAGATATCAATGAATTTGAAGTAGGGGAATTATGCTAATACTTATCTAACCAATCCAAAAACTGTAAAAAGGCTTATGGTTACTCTGGGTCAAGCGGGTTGTGTTTGATTAACAAACAATTTTTAAATATAATAAATAAAAAATGTGCTAATTATGTAAACATATAAAATGTTATTATGAAATTTACTCATTTTAATAGGTTGTGGATTACTTTTTAACCCATTTGACCAGTCTACTATTCAGTTGAAGATACAAAACATATATTCTCGGTTATCTCTAATCATAATGTTGTCACACCTAGAAAATATCGCAGCGAAATAGTTAACCAAGGGCGTGACTTCATAATATAATAGCACACAGTAATAAAGAACGACCTCTATATGAATCGTTTTGAAAAGTGATCATTTGAATTTAACAAAATGGAATAAGTTTTCAACAGAGTACATTACAATAATTAAACCCAATGTAACAGTAGTTCAAAAGTTATATGAATGATCAACAATGCAGGAAAAGACTTCATGAATGAGACACCATAAGAAATCCATGTAAATCAAGCACCTGAGAAAACATTTCTAAAAGTGTCAACATAAAGTTGGTGAGTTCATAGGTTTATAAAATATGTAAATGTGAACCACAAGATTCTAACGTGTGTATGGCAATATAACAAATACAAAACCACACAAAAACATGTTTATTACTCTCTAAGCTCATGACACCGAAGCGTTAACTGTAATCAAGAATAAGTGCCCATGCACGTGCCTAGCCGGGATACTCGTAAAGTAACTCCAATGTAACTGCGCCCGTTTGACATGTACTCAGTCAAACCTGGCGGGGATGTCAACCCCAATAGAAGTATCCATAACATTCGTGCTTACACAAGATAATTAATGGTTCATGATAAGGCATAATGAAAGTCATAGGCTAAAAGGTATAAAGACCAGTCTGTAAACGAGTAATTTGTACTTGTGTTCAAAAGTAAAACGAGCAATGTATCTCACCCCGAGATTTGTAAAATAGTTGAAATCAAGTAAAACTGGGCTATAAACTCACCTCAATTGATGGTATTACTTTAGGAATAATCATCAAGAGAAATCATCATAAAAGACCGGTATGCAACATATTTAATTATAGGTCAATTTAGAATAATGCAAGTGTAATAAAATGATGCAATAAGTTTTTATAACATTATATCACCACCTAATTGTTTGTTTATTCGTATAAACCAGTGTTTATGTTAAGTTTGCCACTTAATATATAATTATGTATACACTTGTAATATCCTCTAATTGTCCAAAAATAAGTTATAGTCTATTTCGCTTGATTTGCTACTTTTATTAATTTTTACAACGACAATATATATATAGTTTAATTAACCTGTAATAGATATTTATAAGTTTAAGAAGCATATAAATATTATATAAATATTACTACAATAATTTTTATTGTTTTAATAATTCAAACAATCTCAAAAATATTTGAAAACACTAATACTAATTTCTAATTAAAAGCTGTCAAGAAAATATATTTTTCGCTAAACTTCAAACGGGCATAACTTCTTCGTTTTAAATCTGATTTTTACGTTCTTTATATCCACGGAATCGTTTTTAAGTGTACTATCATATTTTTATGGCCTAGATTTATAATTTTACTTCTACTATTCGAAACAGTAGCAAACATTTTGGGACAACAAGTATATTATTTTCGAAATCATTAACTAGTTGGTGATATAAATTAGTATATGAAATGATAATACAAACTATATAAGATGAAAGTATAAGAAGAAAATATAAAACCTTGAAAGAGATGAGTGATGAGATTAATTTGTGCAACACCTAAATCAAACCTCAAATATTGTTTGATTAATACTACAACTCTTAAGTCTTCTTTAAACACACTTGAACAATATCAAAAACCCAATTCTTTCTTGTTTCTTGAACTAGGGACTACCAATATATGATGAGAGGAAGAGGGGATTTTGATTGTTTTGTTGTTGTGATTTGTGTTGTATGTGAGGCTAGTATTTATAGTATGGAGTGGTGATTAAGTGGTAACTTATTTTAAGTAAAGTGAAATAATAATGGGTGATAATGGGTGGTAATGGGTGATAATGAGTGATAATAGGAATTCTTTTTATTTGTTTTTAGCCTTCCCATTATAGGTTTCTAGATGTATAGGGAAGTAGGTTTACCAACTTCTTTGATGTATAATACATGTATTTACTATGTATAGAGGTTAGGTGAAGTATATGCAACTAAAGGTAAGTGTAAAATGTAAAACTTAAATGTAAAAAGGTGACTTTTGGTAAATATAAATGTTATTTAGACCATGTTTTCCAAGTGTAAAAGTATTGTTAAAAAGATTTTAGAGTTTATTGACGTAAACTTATATTTGTTTAATGTCGGTTTACGTTAATTGTTAATTTTCAGTTTACACAATTTAACTTAATGGTTATAATTAAAAGTAAACATGTAACATATAAATACTTGACAATTTAATAAGACTAAGTCATATGAATAAGGAGATTTAGTCCTTCAACTTATAAATGAATATAATGTCAAAATTAATTTGTTTAACTTAGAATCGTAAGGCAGAGTTGTGTTAATAATACGTGTAGTGAACATGTAAAGGTTTAAAGTAAATATTTTATAGTTTATGGATGAAAATGACTTAAAAAATATAGGTTGTCACAGTCTCCCGTGTTAAAAGAATTTTGTCTCAAAATCCAGCTTGTTTTTTCTAAGAGCGTAGTGTTCATGAAAAGTTGTGGGTATGATGTTCATATGATCTTCACGTTCAAGGTTAAGTTTGGTTTCATTTTCTTTGTATCATGATTCATGATTTCAACGGGTTTATTTACAAAATATAGATTATTATTTATTTCAATTTCGTCTAGTGGCACATACAAGTTAGCATCTACTAGACATTTCTTTAGATTGGATACGTGAAACGCATCGTGAACATTGCTCAATCCTTGAGGTAGAATTAGTAGACTACTGGACCAATAAATTTAACCATTTCAAAAGGTTTATTACTTGTAAGAATAGTTTATTTTTTCTCCTAAAGGGTATTGACCTTTTTGAAGTTGATGCTTTGAGTAAGACTTTATTTTCAAACACTAATTTCTAATGGTTTTCTACGGTTATCAGTAGATCATTTCTAGTGATCACTGTTAGCGTTAAGTGTTTCTAGGATTGTTGAGTTCTCTAAAATAAAGTCGTGGTGATGTCTATTCGTGTTAATTATGAATCTCTACTTCTGATCAACAAGATGGTAAGTGAAACTTACGTCCATATAAGGATTCATATGGAACACCTTAGATGCTAGTTGTTTTAGATGTTATTTTAGGAAAGATTCTTTCTTCTTTTTCCTCTTCTTGAGTTTTCAGTATGCAAGATATCAATCTTGACTAATAGTATTCTCGATGTTCATATTCGTAATGGTCTCAGTCTTTCCTTCCTACTCGGGGTATCAAGTTTTCTTTATCTGGATAATGATTGAGTTCGAAATCGTAGTTACATAGTAGTTCTACCAATCTACTTTGTCGCACATTATGCATTTTCTGGTTGAGCATATGTTGTAGGCTCTTATGGTATGTATACATGTTACACCTTGTATCACACTAGTAGGATCTCCAAATCTTGAGAGTAAACATTATGGTTTCCTATGCCAAATCATGGGTTTTCTCACTACCTTCCAAGGTTAACGTATATTAAGGGCGCGTTAGGACCCACACATTTCTTTATAATTATTTGTATAATTATATATAAGTATATTATCTATTTATTATGGGCTCCTTGTTATCAGGCACTTTACCTCTCTTCATAAATCTTGAGTTAGCAAAAGGTGTAGTCTATGATCTTCTTATTGTTTTCCCCAAATAAGGTTCTTAGTGCAGAGTTTTCAATACTGTTAGCGGTTAAGAGATTCTGAGAAGTTTGAAATAGATTGTTGGTTATAATAGGGAAAACCTAGAAATCTACAGGGTTTTGAAAGAGTATTTATGGATTAAGATTCACAAAAGTAAGGAGTTTTAACTGAAGGCGTATGGAAGAAGATAAGAATAAAGTGTGTGTATGTTGTCTTAAATGTAGTCTTATGGATTTTCTTTAAGCGAGCTATGAACTGGCGAATTTATAATCAAATGTTAATTCTTGAAGAGAAAAGAAATGTTTTAGCATCATTTAATTTGTTGAATGGATCATCAAATCAGGGAACTAGAGTATCCAGAATATCTATACGAACATGGTAACGATCAAAAGAGTAGACGTAAAGAATCATGCGTACTAAAAATTATGAACCAAAAGAAATAGAGAGAGTCATCCGTACAATTAATAGGTGCAAACGAAATGAATTGTACCAATATATAGAAGGAATAATAATATACATTAAGAATTTAAAACTCGATACATTTAATATTGGTGTTAATAATCAATGCAAATTTGTAATGAAAAGGTGAAAAAATATATAGGCGATATGGTGAGATTTAGAGAGAAATGTAGAAAGAAATGGAAATGTGTTGAAGTGTTGGAATAGAGAAATTCTTGTATGTAGGTATTGGGAAATGGGGAAATCAGGATAGGTTTTCAGGTTTTCTCGCATAAATTAGAAAATCTTTGAGTCTCTTCTCGTCAGCATTCATAGTCGTAAGGGGTTCTAAATTTCCTTCGGGTTGTTCTCCATGAGCCTTAAGTATGTCATCGTTCAACAAGGGAATACGGATTATTTTCTCAATTACGTCAAAAACTTTCACGACTGAAAGGTGTTAAGTTGATAGTAAAGGTATGGATGGTCTTGAAGCTACTAGACTCATTCGTTCATTTGAGAAAATGGCAATTGGGATGAAGCAACGAAGGATGAAGTTGAGTCATGTGATTCTTCATATGACCAAAGTTTGAAAGAGTCAAGAAGGAGAATTCCTATAATAGGAATGATTGCAAAACTAATGTCAGACTATACAAAAGAGAACTTCGAGAATGATATAGACTCATTTATAACAAATCCAGTTACTCTTAGGAATTTAAAACAATGTCTTGAATAGACATTCGCGAATAATCTTATTGGTTTCTACTCTTATCTAAGTACGGTAATTGACGAGACATATAGATATATGTTTATACTATTTATGGTGGTATGTTTTCTTGTTTCAAAATTTGAGTGAATCAAGGTATGCAGCAAGATGGCCAAGGATGGAAGAAACTTTCCATAATTTGAGAGATGAGAATCAAGATATTAGGCATGTATTCCATGAAATGTCTAAGAGTGTGATAAATAACGTAGCATATGTCTTTTTAGATCAGCATGTAAAAAATAAAAATAAAAATATGATGTAAGGTTTGTGGATGATCTTTGTGTCAAGGATATAATTGGGTCTAACGATGTTGTTGACATAATGAATGGTATACTGAGTTTGTTTCTGCGTTGTGCGTGTTTCTTCTAGGAGAAATGGTTCTAAAATTTGTCCAAGTATTTATTCGAGTAAAACTTTAGGCAAAGTTGACCGTATACGTATGTACCAAAAATGGTCTTCCAACAAGTCACTAAGACTTTTATAATGTAGTAATTAAGTAGCTATGTACCAAACTTCTAATTAAATATACACGTATATGTAATTATAAGTACTTAAGTTTTCTAAATAACATCGTTCATTATAGTTAACAGATTATATTTCAACTATGCTAACTGTTCTATAAATTTTCTCAAGGCATCGTATGATTCCAATAAATACATGTTATATGATGTAAGTATTATCATGTTGGCCACCCATTATAATACTTGCATCACATAGTTATGCTTTTATTGTCACCGCATTCTATGAATGTTTCAAATAGCACATAAGAATCTTACATAGGTACTAATAATTCACGAAGTAATGTACATATACATAATATATAAGACAAGTGTAAGAATATATGCTAGGAAAAAGTAAGCATAAGTATAAGTCATGTAAGCAAGTATTGTAAGCAAGTAGTGTAAGAAAATAGTATGTATGCATATGAAAAAGTTTTATGTGATGCAATATTTATGAAAACGGTTATAGTCCAGGTAAAATATGCAACCTAGTTCTTTATAACCATGGCTCTGGTACCAATCTGTCACACCCCCAAAATATCGCAGCGGAATAGTTAACCGAGGGTGTGACTTCATAATACAATAGCACACGGTAATAAAGAACGACCTCTATATGAGTCATTTTGAAAAGTGATCATTCAAATTTAACAAAACGGAATAATTTTTCAATAGAGTACATTACAATAATTAAACCTAAATGTAATAGCAGTTCAAAAGTTATATGAATGATCAATAATGCAGGAAAAGACTTCATGAATGAGACACCATAAGCAATCCATGTAAATCAAGCACCTGAGAAAACATTTCTAAAAGTGTCAACATAAAGTTGGTGAGTTCATAAGTTTATAAAGTATGTAAATGTAAACCACAAGATTTTAACGTGTGTATGGCAATATAACAAATACAAAGCCACACAAAAATGCGTTTACTACTGTCTAAGCTCATGACACCGAAGCGTTAACTGTAATCAAGAATAAGTTCCCATGCAGTTGCCTAGCCAGGACACCCGTAAAATAACTCAAATGTAACTGCGCCCGTTTGACATGTACTTAGTCAAACCTGGCAGGGATGTCAACCCTAATAGATCTATCCATAACATTCGTGCTTACACGAGGTAATTAACGGTTCATGATAAGGGCATAATGAAAGTCATAGGCTAAAGGGTACTTAGACGAGTCCGTAAACGAGTAATTTGTACTTGTGTTCAAAAGTAAAACGAGCAATGTATCTCACCTCGAGATTTGTAAAATAGTTGAAATCAAGTAAAACGGGGCTACAAACTCACCTCAATTGATGATATTACTTTTGGAATAATCAACAAGAGAAATCATCACAAAAGACCAGTATGCAACCTATTTAATTATAGGTCAATTTAGAATAATGCAAGTGTAATAAAATGATGCAATATGTTTTTATAACATTATATCACCACCTAATAGTTTGTTTATTTGTATAAACCAAATAGTGTTTATGTTAAGTTTGCCACTTAATATATAATTATATATACACTTGTAATATCTTCTAATTGTCCAAAAATAAGTTATAGTTGATTACGCTTGATTTGCTACTTTTATTAATTTTTACAACAACAATATATATATATATATATATATATATAGTTTAATTAATTTGTAAAAAATATTTATAATTTTAAAAGCATATAAATATTATATAAGAATTACTACATTAATTTCTATTGTTTTAATAATTCAAACGGTCTCAAAAATATTTGAAAACACTAATATTAATTTCTAATTAAAAGCTGTCAAGAAAATATATTTTTCGCTAAACTTTAAACGGGCATAACTTCTTCGTTTTAAATCTGATTTTTACGTTCTTTATATATGCGGAATCATTTTTAAGTGTACTATCATATTTTTATTGCCTAGATTTATAAATTTTAATTCTACTATTCAAAACAGTAGCAAACATTTTGGGACAGCAAGTATATTATTTTCGAAATCATTAACTAGTTGGTGATATAAATTAGTATATGAAATGATAATACAAAATATATAAGATGAAAGTATAAGAAGAAAATATAAAACCTTGAAGGAGATGAATGATGAGATTAATTTGTGCAACACCTAAATCAAACCTCTAAGTATTGTTTGATTATTACTACAACTCTTAAGTCTTCTTTAAACACACTTGAACAATATCAAAAACCCAATTCTTTTTTGTTTCTTGAACTAGGGGCTGCCAATATATGATAAGAGAGGAAGAGGGGATTTTATTGTTTTGTTGTTGTGATTTGTGTTGTATGTGAGGCTAGTATTTATAGTATGGAGTGGTGATTAAGTGGTAACTTATTTTAAGTAAAGTGAAATAATAATGGGTGATAATGGGTGATAATGAGAATTATTTTTATTTGTTTTTAGCCTTCCTATTATAGGTTTCTAAATGTATAGGGGAGTAGGTTTACCAACTTCTTTGATGTATAATACATGTATTTACTATGTATAGGGGTTAGGTGAAGTATATGTAACTAACGGTGAGTGTAAAACGTAAAACGTAAATGTAAAAAGGTAATTTTTAGTAAATATAAAAGTTATTTAGACCATGTTTTCCAAGTGTAAAAGTATTGTTAAAAAGAGTTTAGAGTTTATTGATGTAAACTTATATTTGTTTAATGTCGGTTTACGTTAATTGTTAATTTCCAGTTTACGCGATATAACTTAACGGTTATAATTAAAAGTAAACATGTAACATATAAGTACTCGATAATTTAATAATACTAAGTCATATGAATAAGAAGATTTAGTCTTTCAACTTATAAATGAATATAATGTCAAAATTAATTGGTTTAACTTAGAATCATAAGGCGGAGTTGTGTTAATAATACGTATAGTAAACATGTAAAGGTTTAAAGTAAATATTTTAAAGTTTATCAATGAAAATGACCTGAAAATTGTGGGTTGTCCCAAATGAGAACAACTAGACAAAGGATGGAAACGAATATGAATATGGCACCACGGTTATTGCTAAAGTGAAGAGCAATATAAGAAGCCTCAAGTGCATACCTCAGGTGTAGAGCAACATAGTGCTTTCCCATCTTCCTCATTCGGTTGACCAACTTTTAACCTATTTTGTTTATAGGATCAGTGAATTTCAAAACATGGTAGTTTACCCTACATCTAAGCTTTTTCAAATCAGTCTCTAACTTGTTAGAAAGTCTGTAGTCAAACTTGCTCAGCTGAACAGCCTGTCCAAAAAGCAAAATCATGAACTAATTACACTTACATACAAAGCTATAGAAACCTTGTTGACAATAATGCCAAAAAACAAAAAATTGCCTTAATAAGTTAGACAAACCAGAATACAAGATATAGTCTACCTATGCAAAAAATAAGAGAACTGAAATATATACTCTCTCCATTCTATAAAAAGAACTACGTATGCCTAATATTTAAGGCCAAATTTGTGTCGGCATAAACGTAAATATTATTCTTCTGTCAGACATACTTGAGTAATAAATGTATGTGCTACGAATTATAAGTGATTTCACCTTTCCTTACTAGTCACTGGTGTCAACAATACAATTTTTATCCTGTTAATGATCATTTCCAAACATTTTAGCGTCTCACTACTGGTTAGGCAGTGGCCCCCTTCAAAATTGCATTTTGATACTATGGAGTGATCCCGCACAGAATTTATCAATAAAATATGTCCCATTACTCATATAAACACCAACAAATCGTATGTTCAAGTATTCATTTTTATAACACCAGTGGTTAATGCAGTCTTATGGAAACATTATTTTAGTTACAAAATGCTTATAATGAAAAGTGTTGATCTCTATTATTATGGAAATTTAAAGTTATTAACCATCAGAGATAGATCTAAAGCAGTTACGATAAGTAATGGGTCCAAATGTCCAATGCTATTGTCTATGGACTAGAAAGGTTACAATAGTTTCATGGTCACTAGAAACCATGCAGGACATTGTATGCTAATAAAAATACAGAATGCAGAACTGCAGACGATTAAACCTTAAAGTTGTTACTTACATGCTTCTTTAAAAAGCACGTGCAATACATGAATCTGATAACATCTCTCGTTACACTTTCTAGGCACACGCATATTATACGGAACCCAAATCTTGCCTCCATTTCGTGGAAGCTCTTTTATAACTTTAACATCTTTTGATAGACGTCAAATAAACCATTCAACATCAAATATCTTTGAAAAAGTACTATACAAAAAACGTACTATCATTTATAACAAACTTATCCATAAACACAACCATGTAAATTGTATGTGCAACCATTTGTACATGACTAATTAACCTAGAATCCTTCCAAAAAGACTTTTGGAATGACTAGTGTAGCATTCAAAATACGTGCAACAACAACAGCTGTAATCTGTGAAATATACACTCTAAATTATTACTAAAAAACATAAACTTGTATATTGATGTGTTGTGTCGTGTAGATTTATTTTATGTTAATCAAGTTTTACTATTTATATTTTGCCGACTTAACCTAAAAACAACACTTTCACAGGTAGTGTACCCGATCGATGGGAGTTTCGTAGTAAGTAAGGTGTCGAACACTAAGAATGGGGGAATTCCTAATTCTATCAGAATTGTTATCTAAGTTAGTCTAGTCTATATTAAACCTACTCCTAATTCTAACGATTTAAGGGGGTTTAGCCTGAGAGACTAGCACGGGGTGTAGTGGTGACTAAAACCTATCTTCTACGCACTAAAACATAAAAGACAAATAACAAATACAAGAAAAGCAGTGTAGCCTTATGATAGAAAACTGTGTTAACCATGTTAATCCGGTTTTATGTTTGGCATAGCTTGATTGTGCAATGACCTACTTATTTCGAGGCGGTATATCATTCTTAAGATCTAGGAGTTACTTCTTCCTAGAACCTAGACACGTATAGCTTGTCACGATATACGCATCCGCATAAAGCACCATGTTTGTAAGTTATAATCTATCTTAGGTAAGTGTGATGGTGCTCTCAATTAAACCCTAGCGAACTGGCGCCTTTACCCACTTACTGCTACACGATAAGTAGTGCTCTGGTAGTGTCAACTCATGCCTTCACCTATAGGGACAAATCTAACTACGGTCACCTTACTTAGTTAAATCATGGTTTACCAAAGGATGAGAGGTAGGTCTTGTTCGATCACTATTATTCCAGCATTTACACTAAACACTATATGGAGAGCTCCCCCGGGTACTAAGTCTAGGACTATTTTTGATCCAGTTGAATAGAAGGTCGCATATTATAGCACATAAACGAGTATCATGTCATAAACATAACAAACAATCAACGAGTAATTAAGATCGGTCAAAAAGATATAAACCAAACAATTAAACTTTCATAAACATGGCTAACACCCAACGGTGTTAGCCGTTAAACATTGTAAAAACACACAAAACTACTAATGTATGGGTAACCTAACCGAGTTAAACGAATGATACCCAAATACAATAGCGTATGTAAAGTATGATAAGATTACAAGTCATTCCCTATGGAATTATGCCCATTGTTATACCTTGCTGCTCTTCTTGGTCTCTAAAAATCGACTTCTGGAATTAGGGTTTAAAAAATATGGGTTTTTACCATCAAAAATCGAGTTTAAGGTTAATATATATAGCCTGCTGGAATACGGTCGATACGCCGTATCGGGATCCACCTATACAGCGTATTGGGAGATTTCTTGAAGTAGGGACCACATGGATATCTTCTATTATTTTCATAATATTCTTCTACTGTATCTTGGATACGGCGTATAGGATCTTCTAGATATGGCGTATTGATCTTTAATCTTAGTAGTATATTGGTGAAGTCCAGGTATGGATACGCCGTATCTTTCACATTGGATACGGCGTATTAGTCATCAGAACAGTGTTCTTCATATTTCTTCGTTTAAGCTCCAAATTGCGTGCCTTTGAGCTAAATCTCCACCAAGTGCTCCGTAATTACTGCAAAACTAAATATAAGTGATTAAATATCAATTCTTGCAATAATTACATCAAATGGGTTAGAAAACTTAGGATAAATGATACTAATAATACGACCTTATTTGATGTTATCAAGTATCCTCTTACTTGAATCCTACTTGTCCTCAAATAGACCTTAGGAAACTTATGAAAAGCAATCCTATTCTACGTAGGACTTTTTCCCTTAAGGTATTTATTAAGTTCCAATACTAGCACACAACCAAATACCTCATGAAATAGGAAAATGAAAACACTCAACTCACTCAACTAATCTATGTGGTAACATTTAAGTAATTCGCTCAATTGCTCGGTCGTGGTTAGTATTCTATCATAAGCATGGCAAGGACACATGATATGTGAGAAATCACATATCCTTTTTATATCAAAAATGGCCTTAAAATGATCAAATTGTGCAAATTATGCTTGTATATTGCTTGTTTTGTTATTTGTGATGTGTAGGTACGGATATTGCAAAAATCACAAGAAAATGGTCAAAACAGGACAAACACGAACACAGGAACGGATAGAGTACACAAGAGCCGGAAGTTTCTAGCAAAAGGTCAACAAAGTCAACCTTGGTCAACAATGGTCAACCTACAAAATGACAAAACCCTTGAAACCCCAAAACAGTCCCTATTGTTTAACATATAACAAAAAATGGTCCTTGAATGACTAACACCGTTAGCCTTCGGTTATTATCTTTTTAATTATAACCCAAAACCCTTTTACCCAGCCCATGATATTAACCCAACCCTATTTTCCTTTTATAAATAAAAGCCCATGTCAAAACTCACGTTTAAACCCGGGTCAAACACAAATCGTATAACATTTGGGGGGCGGGAAAAATAGTTTTTACTATTCACCATCTCCCCCAATTCACCCAGCTCAAATTAAACCATAATTAACCCACACCCTCTCAATCCAATGTGGCCACAAAAGATTCTAGTAATATGCTACACGCTAGCAAGCTATTACATCATCCCAAGCCTTTGATTGGTCAAGCACTGACAAGGAATGACACGCGGGCTCTCAAGGAAACACGCTCCAAATGAGAATTTTGCACTAAATCAAGGCTAAAAGAAACACAAGAGCTCCCAACTTATTAGATTGCCAGCTTGGCAATCCGTGTGATCACAATTTGATCCAAGGGTTACAAGAGGAAATGGCAAGGATTCAAGGGTTAAGATCAAGACTGAAAGGAGCGTGTATCCAAGACCTAGAAGCTTCTCTCAAGTCTATAAATACAAAACCTTCTTCACTCATAGGAGATATCTTTTTTTATCTAGTCTAGCTTAGTGTAGATATAGCTTGTTGTATTTTTTTTAGCTTAATGTCATTTAGATTTTTGTAATCTTCATTTCAAAAGTATTGTAATTCAGTTTTCATTAATAAAATTTAAAGTTTACTTTAATCTTGTGTTGGATTTAGTTTTTACTTTAAGAGTAAAATGGTTTAATAAGCTTTCAATTGTTCTAATAAGCTCTCATTAAGCTGTCATTTACACTATTAAGCTAGTTCTTCACTTAGTTAAGCTTTTATAAAGCCTAACTAAGCTTAATAAGACTCAAACTCACTCCTAAAATTACCTCAGCTTATTATGGAAGGGAAGCCAGTAATGGAAGGGCTTCCAAGACCACACCAGCTTATTCTAGGATAAGCTGGAGCTTGTTGATAGCTCACAAGAGCATTTGATAAGCCTTGTTTAGAGCAAAGGTTATCGTAAGTTCTCAAATTCCTTTTTATAGCTTAATTTTGAATTTCAACTTATTATTGCTTATCAACTGTTTATTATTGCTTAGTTTAGTTTAATAATGCTTATTATAGTTGTTATGTGCTTGTGATGCTTAATTGATAGTTTAAATTCTTAGTTTACTCTTATCTGTTATAAAACAGTCAAAAACACTAAAAATATTAGCATAGTCTTGAAGCTTATTAATTTTGCTTATTAAGTTGGTTAAAACTGTTAATTAGGTCTATTATTAGCTTTTTACTATCTGGTATTAAGGATTAATAGCTTATATCTAAAATTTATAAGCTAAAAATTGTGTTTAATAGTTTAAAGGGGTGTTTGGCATAAGGCACCTAAGTTAGTACTGCCAAAGGTCATTAAACCTTTTGGACTATTTTTAAACTTGATTTTTGAGTTTATAAGTTTGGATTTTAAGAATTTATTAGGTTAAATCAAGTTTAATTCAAATTTGTTAATAGTAATTAGAAACTGTTAACATAATTCAAGATAGTTTGCAATTTAAGCTCTAGTCTTCTCTAGCGTTTAACTTCAATGCATTTGTTGTTATTTTGGTGTCTTATAAAAGCTAGAAGCAAAACTTCAAGCTTGCATTTATTAGTTTAATGTTTTCATGTGCAAACTGCATCAGATAGGGATTTAGACTAGAAGCACTTTTCATGCTTAATTATCAGAGGGTAATTGTAGGGATTAGGTTTTGATTTTTAGCACACAAGTAGTTTATAGGTAGGTTTCAATCTTTTTTAGCTTATTTTGTCTTAAAAAGTTAATTTGAGTATCTGTTTTTAGCCTTAAAATTCAGCATTTTCCATTTTAAAAACCTAAAATAAAACTCAGTTCCTATTGAGTGTTTAAGCCTTTTTTAGCTAGCCTTTTCTTTTAGCAATTG
>BQNB010114440.1:0-21749 GCA_026074375.1 Tanacetum coccineum
CCTTAACTCAAACAAGCTAAAGGCATCAATTATCTTGGGTACCAAAGGTGGGTACCCAAATATTCTAAAGGCTTATAGTTCTCACAATTTAGTGGACTGGATTGTGCTTGCTATAGTGTCGATCTAGTTGGATTTGCCTTACTAAGAGCATTTTTTAATTTTGAAAGCATATATATTTTTTTGTTTTTGAAAATATCGGTTGGTAAAATTTTTTGGCAGGGAAAACATGAAGAGATATGATTAATTTTTCCTATTTGGCTCCCCTCTACACTTAAGTTGAACATTGCCCTCAATGTGGTAACTGATTATATAGAAAAAAATAGGGAAAATTAAGGGAAAACGGTACTTCCCGGGGCATACAGAAATGTATAGCTGCGAGAGGGCTATCCTTGAGCAGACTTCATAATTTTCTAAATTTTCAAGTTATATAACCTGTATAAAAATAAACACACAAAAGCACACAAAAAAGAAAATATTTTTTTGTTTTTTTTTTAATTTTTTTAGAAAATAAATAAAGGATATGAATGGGGGAATGCATGAGGGACTCCTTCACACTTAAGTGAAGCACATGTTGCCTCCCGAGAAGCGCTTAATTTTTAAGAGAGTTGTTAGCTAGACTCGAACTTGGTGAGTCATTCTTTGGGAAATAAGGGAGCAACTGCTTCCTTTTGGTCATTATAATCTTCTTTTTCATGATATAGTTTGAGTCGATGGCCATTAACAATAAATGTTTTTTCTGTCTTTTCCATTGAGTTTAACATATCCGGATGGATATTGATGTTTTAATACGTATGGTCCTAGCCAACGAGATCTGAGTTTTGGTTGTTTGAACTTATACTTTGAGTGAAAGAGCAGAACCTTGTTTCCATGTTTGTATTCTTTTCTCATTCATAGCTTTCTATCGTGCCAGACTTTGGTTCTTGCTTTGTATAGTCGAGAGTGTTCATAGGCTTGATGTCTAAGTTTATCTAATTCGTGTATCTGAAACATTCGTTTTTCACCAGCAGCGATCATATCTGGAATGCAATTCTTCAAGGCCCAGTATGCATGGTGTTCAATTTCAAATGGTAAGTGGCAGTTCTTTCCATATATGAGTTTGTAGGGTGTAGTACCGGTAGGTGTTTTGTAAGCAGTGCAAAAAGCCCACAAAGCATCATTAAGTTTTCTTGACCAAATAGCAAGATTGACTTTAATAGTTTTTTCAAGAATTCTTTTAAGAGCTCTGTTCGTGTTTTCGACTTAACCACTAGTTTGAGGGTGATATGATGTAGAGAAACGGTGGTTAACTCCATATCTTTTCATTGGTTTTTCCATTATTTTATTGCATAAGTGAGTACCTCGGTCGTTGATTAGAGATTTGGGCATTTCGAAATGGCAAAATAGTTTATTAAGAAGGTTATAACTACTCGGGCATCATTGGTTGGTAAAGCCTGAGCTTCGGCCTATTTAGATACGTAATCAACAGCGAAAAGAATGTATTCAAATTTATGCGATTTTGGGAATGGTCCCATAAAGTAAATACCTCATATATCAAAAATTTCAAACACTTGAATGTTATTTAAAGGCATCTCATTACACTTTGATATATTTCCCGTCTTTTGGCATGCTTCACAAAGTTGAACTAGAGTATGAGCTTCTTTTATGATTGTCGGCCAGTAAAATCCTAATTCTAGGACCTTTGTTACATTTGGTCCATAATGTCTACCGGTTGGTCCGTGGTGACATTGATCTAAGATTGTTCCGGTTTCTGGTCCAGATATACAGCGTCTGATCATTCCATCAAAACATACTTTAAAAAGATAAGGTTCCTCCCAGAAGTAATGTTTGAGGTCAGAGAAGAATTTGTTCTTTTGTTGGTACATCATCCCTTTTGGTATAATATCAGCTACCAAGTAGTTTGCAAAATCTGCGAACCATGGTTCATCTTTAGTGTTGATTTCCATAAGGGTCTTCCAGGAAAGTTATCATCCACTTCACTGTCATCACTTGACTCGTCATTTTCAATTCGGGACAAGTGGTCAGCTGTGACATTTTCTGTACCTTTTCTATCCTTGATTTCTATGTCAAATTCTTATAAGATTAGTATCCAACGAATAAGACGTAATTTAGCATCTTGTTTCTTGAATAAGTGATTCAGAGCTAAATGATTGGTGTGAATGATAGTTTTTGATAAAATAAGATAGGATCTAAATTTGTCGAATGCAAAAACTACAGCCATAAGTTCTTTCTCGGTTACGGTGTATTTTTGTTGAGCGGGATTGAGAGTTTTGCTTGCGAAGTAGACCGGGTGCAAGTTTCTACCATCTTTTTGACCTACAACAGCTCCAACTGCGAAATCACTTGCATCACACATAAGTTCAAACAGAAGGTTCCAGTTTAGGCATACGATCACAGGAGCACATATGAGTTTCTCTTTTAATAATTCGAATGTTTTTTGACATTCATCATCAAATTCAAACAGAGTATTTTTTTTCAAGTAGCTTAGTTAGAGGGGTCGTGCGAATTTTTTGTGGGCTGTTGTGGGAATGTATGCGTGTATTTGGGTGTGATGAAGAATTTAGACAGATCAATGTTGCCCAAGACAAGATTTATAATACCTTTGATATTAGTAGGGGGTGGAAGTTTTAAGATTATGTCAATTTGTGCTTTGTCAACTTCAAGTCATGTGCCAGACACCTTATGTCCAAGCATAATTCCTTCCTTGACCATGAAGTGACATTTTTCCCAATTAAGGACAAGATGAGCATCTTTACAATGCTAGAGCATTTTATCGAGGTTGTTTAAGCATTTGTTAAAAGAGTCTCCAAAGACGAAGAAATCGTCCATGAATACTTCGACAGATTCTTCGATCATGTCATGAAAGATTGCCAACATGCATCTTTGGAATGTAGATGGGGCATTTCATAGTCCGAAAGGCATTCTCCTATAAGCGTATGTTCTAAAAGGACATGTGAATGTTGTTTTTTCTTGGTCCATAGGATCGATAGGAATTTGAAAATATCTAGAAAAACCATTGAGGAAACAGAAACATTTTTTCTAACATTTAATCCATAAATGGCAAAGGAAAATGATCTTTTGCGGTTGTTTTATTGAGTTTACGATAATCGATACATACTCGCCAATCCGTAACGGTTCTTGTTGGAACAAGTTCATCATTTTCGTTGGTGACAACTGTAATACCGCCTTTCTTTAGTACACAGTGAATAGGACTAACCCAAGGACGATCGGCAATTGGAAAAATAATACCGGTATCTAAGAGTTTAACAATTTCTTTTTAATAACTTCTTGCATGTTTGGATTTAACCTTCTTTGTTTTTGAACAACTGGTTTCTTGTCATCCAAAAATTGTATCTTGTGTTTACATAATGATAGACAGATTCCAGGAATGTCTGTTGTTTTCCAAGCAAAATCTTCGTTATGTTTTTTAAGGACGGATACAAGTTTGCTTTTGTTTTAAGCAGAGAGTTTAGATGATATGATCACAGGGAGAAAAGATGGTTCTTCCAGGAATACATATTCCAAATTATCATGAAGGGGTTTAAGTTCAAGATCCATAGAATGGAGGATTTTGCTTCCTTCGTCTAGAAGAGCATCAAAATCTTCTTCTAAGATTTCATCGATAAAATCGATACTAGAACATGTATCATCATTTGAGTAAGAGTGTTTCTTCACAGAGTCGATATTAAAGATCATTCGTTCAGTCCCAACTCTAAGATTGAGTTGTTTCTGTTTAACTCGAATAACTGCATCAGCAGTGTAAAGAAAAGGTCGTCCCAAGATGAGGGGAACTTTGCTGTCTTCATCCATTTCTAGAATAACAAAATCAGCAGGAAAGGTAAATTTACCAACTTCAATGAGCATATTCTCAGCTATTCCAACAGGGTATTGGAATTATCTGTCGGCTAATCTTACGCTCATTTTGGTAGGTTTAAGAGTTTCGAGAGATAGTTTCGCATATAAGGAATATGGCATAAGGTTAATGCTAGCACCAAGATTGGCCAAAGCATTGCAGGAGAAAGTTTTGTTGAAATTACATGGAATAAGGAAACTTCCTGGGTCTCTAAGTCTTGGTGGAACTTTATTTTAGATCATCGCTGAACTTTCATCGCTCAAGAAAGCGGCAAAAATTTGTTCGATTTTATGTTTGTTGCTTATGAGTTCTTTAAGAAATTTTCCATAGTTAGGCATTCCGGCTAAGACGTCAACAAGATGTACGTTGATTCGGACGGCTCGGACATGTCGAGAAATTTTTCGTATTGGGCCTCCATTTTTTCTTTTCTAAGGCGTTGAGGATACGGGATCTTTGGTTTGTATGGTTTTGGCAATGGTGTTTCTTTGACTGGTTTTGCAGGTTGAGTTTTTGGTTATGGTGTAGGTTCATCGTCTTCATCATCGCTATCGAAGTTGATAGGGTTTTCGGAATTATTCTGTTGATCATCCAGGTTATCTGGTGGATTATAGGATTTGCCACTTCTTATGAATATGACTTTTACATGCTCATTATGAGCTTGCGGTGGTTGGTAAGCTTTAGAGTTGCCACCTCGCGGGTTTGGTTGAGTATTGCTTGGAAGAGATCTAGAAGGTCGACCTGATTGCTTGTTAGCGAGTCTGTCGAACTTGGTTTTGAGGTTTTGGGTTAAAGCTTGATGATTTTTAGCTACTGTTTCGAGTTTAGTTTTGAGGTCCATGAATGTTTCTTTGACAAAAGCGTTTGTTGATTGTTGAGATTTCATGAAATCATTGAATTGTTTTTGAAGATCGTACGGTTTATTATCGGTATTTGATCGGTAGTTGTCTCGATTGTAATCATTTTGTCTGCTTGAACGCCAATTATCGCGATTCGAGTCTCGGTCGCGGTAATCATTGTAAAAACGAGTCTTATGGAATATTTGCATGAATTTAGCTTCTTCTTCACGGGACATAGGCATGTCATCATCGTCAAGATCTGGTGTTGGTTGTTTAGCACGAGATTGGAGTTCTTTGTACTGAGCATCCATTTTTAGGGTCATGACATCCATTTGAGCCATAATTTTGTCAGTGTCGGTATTACTACTACCTTCATCGGCGAAAGCAACGGTTTTCTTAAGAGATGATTTGTTTTTTGATTTTTAGCCCAATCGAGATTGAGTAAGACTTTATCTTCGAGAAGCTGATAAGCTTGATTTGGTGTTTTATAGAGAAAGATACCACCAGCTGCGGCATTTAGAACTTCTTGGGTTATTTCGCTGAGACCATGATAAAATATTTTGATTATAATGCCTTTGTACAGATTATGACCATGGCAGTTTTGGAGCATTTCTTTCATACGAAGCCAAGCATCGGTTAGAGATTCATTATCATGTTGAGAAAAGGCTTGGATTTCTCCAAGGATTCGGTCGAAAAGAGCTGGGGAATGAATCGGCTAATGAAATCGGTTCGAAGTTCATCCTATGTTTTGATAGTTCCTTCGTTGAGTTCGTCCAGCCATGTTTTTGCTTCTCCAGTAAGTGATAGGGGAAACATCATCAGGCGGACAACTTCATTCTTGGTATCTCTGTATTTAAACATATCGCATATTCTAAGGAATTCATGAATGTGTTTATGAGGATTGGTTTTGGTTCTGCCATCAAATTGGTTTCCTTTTACAAGAGTCAAGTGGTTACCTTTAAAAGCAAATTCGTTTGCGGTTTCAGGAATAGTGATTACGGAACTGGGAATCAGAGCGACAACATGGTCGGCAGCCCACATGGGTTCATCATCCATTAGATCATAATTTCAAAGAATATCAAGAAAGTGACGAAAGTAATTGATGTTGAGAATTGGCGGATAGACAATTCTTGGGTGTTGAGGTGGATTGTTTCATTGATCGTATGGAACTCTTCTGTTTGGTCGGCGAAGTCTTCGATTCAGAGTGCGTTCAGGCTCGGGTAAAGGTTCAACAAGTTCAGAATTGGAAGCAAGTGTATGCATCCAAAAGAGAAATGTACGGCGATTTTTGAAAAACAGGGAGAGTTAAAGTGATTTTCCAGAGTTGATTATAGAATAGTTTAAAAATCCCGGCAACGACGCCAAAAAAATTGATGTGTTTCAAAAGTTTTAAATTTATAATGACTGAAAATAACAATTTTATTATAGGGAAACACACGGGTAAAAGTATAACCCATGTATATAGTATAATCTTTTTAGGTAAGACCAGGTCGTCCACAGGGATTTTAGTAGTATTCAAATAATCAGAAAAATAGACTTTAACAATTTTGTAAATAACTTTTTACCAGTGGTAATAAAAATGACTACTCGGATAGTTGAAAATAATTTATAAGTGTTGGAAACGATTAGACCTCAAAAATAGAACCTTAATTTATAAAAAGAATTTCTCGTCAGAAAACATTTTCACAAACTAACTTGATTAATTCAAGACTTATATTTAGTTAACTTGACCAAATGTGTCACTCAAATAATCCAGTTACTAATATATCAAAGCTTATTTTGTTTATCAGTTTACGAAAGTGGATTTCTCGACACAGACGTTAAAGATCATAGACAAATCTTTAAAACCACATAGACCATAACAGGGTATTTCGACCTTTACCGATATGATCGTATATTAGGGTTCTAAGATTTGATAAGCTAAACCGATTACGATATGCATATATTGGATTGCACATAAGCTTTGAGATTAGAGAGATTACGATCTAACCAAAAAACTTATTTCATTATCTAACTCTATCACCGAAGTATCATGAGAGATTTTAGCCTCTCATGGTAAGTGTTATATAACATAGCTTGAGTAGAGTGAGATCAATAAACTTAGTTAGTTTCACTAACACTAGTATGATGATCTTCTTCGTTCTTGTGTTATTTGATCTTGAACCTCAAAGTAAGGGTATTGTGTTTATGATTGGTGTGTGATTTTGGAAGGATTGGATGAGTGGTATGTTGTGAAGATTGAGATGAAATGGAATGATTTTACGATATTGAGAGATTAGGATGAATATTATCTGGAGTGAAAATTCATCCTACTTTTTATAGGTTGACATGAAGACGGGGTGAAGTGTGAACGCACAAAGTTATTTAGTGTAGCGTACTTGGTGAATTAAATGCGGGGAATTTAATGTTTAGTGAAGGACTGTGCGGCGCGAAAAGGGAATTAAATGTTTAGTGAAGAAGTGCGGCGCAAAAAGGAATTTGTGCGGCGTACTTGGGGTATTAATGCAGTAGCATTTAAGGCTTCATTTATTCTTCGTAGTCAGATGGGAAGTGCGGCGCACAAAGGAAATTGTGCGGCGTACCTTTTGAGTTAATGCATAATTTGACTAAGTCTTTAATTTCTTGACTTGAGGATAAGTGCGACGCACAACTAGTAAGTGCGGTGCACATTTTCATTTTAGCTTGGACTTCATTGTGTTTGAGCTTGGAATATCTTCAAGTGAACCTGCAAGCAATTCAAGCTATTAAGTATCGAAAGTTCACGAGAAATGATTAAATATATACAAATAACGCCACCGAAAACATGTATAATTTGGGCGTTATCAGCATACTTTTGGCGATCTCATGCGACTTTTAATCTTTCCTTGATTTGCACAATCTTATCAGTAGTCTCATGGATAATTTTCGGTCCAATTAGCTTGCTTTCTCCTACTTCTGCCCAAGCTATGGGCGTTTGACATTTCCTCCCATACAATGCTTCAAATGGGGCACACTTCACGCTCGAGTGGTAGCTATTGTTGTATGAAAATTCTACTAAGGGTAGATGAGCATCCCTGTTTCCACCAAAATCCATTGCATAGGCTCTAAGCATATCTTCTAGTGTTTAAATGGTATGCTCACTTTGGCCATCGGTTTAGGGATGGTAAGCTGTACTCAGATTCAGTTGCGTCCTTAATGCTTTTTGCAGTGATTGCCAAAGTCTTGATGTGAAATAACTGTCACAATCAGATATAATTGACACAGGCATACCGTGCCTTGCTATGATCTCGTTGATGTACATTCTTGCCAACTATTTTGTCTTGTAATCTTCACGGACGGCTAAGAAATGTGCCTATTTGGTCAGTCGATCGACTATGACCCAAATCACGTCATGTCCGTTACTGGTTCTTGGTAATTTCATTATGAAGTCCATAGTGATATTATCCCATTTCCACGTGGAAATCTCTGGCTGTTGGAGCAATCCTGAGGGTTTCTGGTGGTCTGCTTTGACTTTAGAGCATGTCAAATACTTACTTACATGCAAGGCGATATCCTTCTTCATTCTGGGCCACCAATATAAGTCTCGTAAATCATAGTACATCTTGTCTGCTCCATGATGTACATAATACTTTGTAGCGTGGGCTTCATTCATGATCAAAAATTTCCATAAGCTGGCACCTAGATTCGCTCAATGAAATACAATCCGCCATCTTCTTTTCTTTCAAACAGTTTGTCTAATCCTTGCAACATTTCCGCTGGAGTGTTGACGTCCTTGGAGGCTTTACTCTGAGCTTCCAGTATCTTAGCCTTAATGCTAGAGTGAATTGTCATGCTCAAAGCTCGAGCCCGTCTCGGTTTCATCCACTCCTTCTTGCTCAATGCATCAGCTACTACGTTCGCTTACCTGGGTGGTAGCAAATCTCGCAGTCATAATCGCTGAAAAGTTATATCCATCGTCTCTGACGCATATTTAATTATTTTTGATCAAAAATATGCTGAAGGCCTTTATGATCAGTGTAGATAACACTCTTTGTTCCCTATAAGTAGTGTCTCCACAATTTGAGAGCAAATTCCACTGCTCCTAACTCCAAATCATAAGTGGTGTAGTTCTTTTCATGGATTTTGAGTTGTCTGGATGCGTATGCTATCACTTTGTTTCTCTGCATCAAAACGCAGCCAAAACCTTGGTTCAATGGGTCACAGTAAACTACAAAATCATTTGTACCTTCGGTAAGTGCCAAAATTAGGGCATCTCATAATATGTCCTTTAATGTCAAAAAAGTGATCTCCTACTCATCACCCTACTCGAACTTCTTGCTTTTCTGAGTCAACAGGGTGAGAGGTTTTGCAATCTTAGAGAAATTTGCGATAAATCGCCTATAATATCCTGTCAATCCTAAGAACGAACGGATCTCGGTTGGGGTCTTCGGGGGTTTCCAATTTTTCACTGCTTTAATTTTGCTGGGATCTACATGTATACCTTCACTGTTCACTACATGTCTGAGAAAATGAACCTCTTGTGGCCAGAATTCGCATTTCGAAAATCTCCCGAACAATTTCTCTTTTTCAAGCAACTCCAGATGAACTTCGTGCTCCTCTTTAGACTTCAAATAAATCAGGATGTCGTTAATAAAGACGATGACAAACTTGTCAAGATAAGGCTTACATACGCGATTCATAAGGTCCATGAATACCGTAGGAGCGTTAGTCAAAACGAAAGGCGTGACCATGAACTCAAAATGTCTGTACCTCGTCCTAAATGTAGTTTTTGGAATATCTTCTTTGCGTACTCTCAACTGATGATAGCCAGATCGAAGGTCTATTTTCGAAAAATACCATGACCCTTGCAGTTGATCGAACAGGTCATCGATCCTAGGAAGAGGGTAGCGGTTCTTGATAGTTAGCTTGTTTAGCTCTCTATAGTCTATACACATACGGAACGAACCATCCTTCTTTTTAACAAACAAGACTGGGGCTCCCCAAGGTGAAGAGATAGGTCGTATGAAACCTTTTTCTTGGAGCTCTTTAAGTTGGTTGGACAGTTCTTACATTTTTGTAGGTGACAAACGATAAGGTAATTTTGCAATAGGCATGGCTTTAGGGACAAGATCTATGCGAAATTCAACTTTATGAAACGAGGGTAAACCTGGTAGATCTTCTGGAAACATGCTAGGAAAGTTACATACATTAGGGATGTCTTAAGGTTTCAGCTCACTTTCTTACACAGTCTTTAACTATTTCAGTTTTCCTTCCGCATGTTCTCCATGAACTTCCAAAATCTCTTCGCCGGATAACGGAATTTGGACTATTTTCTCAAAACAAACCATCTTAGCTCTAGGCCTTGACAACCAATCCATTCCTACGTTCATGACGAAACTACCATGTCCAAAAGGAATCGAGTCGATGAATAGCGTATGACATTCTAGTTCTAGTCCACATCTGCGAACAATCTTGTTGGTTTCTAAATTTAGACCGTTAGCAATTTAAATTTCGTAATCGGGGTTTATAGCACTAGGTTTCGAGTTAATCAAGGGAAAGAAGTCAGTAGAAATAAAACTAAAATAGGCATCAGTATCGAATATTACGGTAGAAAATGATCGATGAAAGAAAAAGTACTCGTCATGACGTCTAGATCTTGTTGGGCTTCCTTAGCAGCAATGAAAAAACTTCTAACACGGGCTGGTTTCCATTGTTCTTCTAATTATAGGAACTAAACCCCGTACGTAGCAATCAATACGCTTGCTTTCTGGAGTTAACGTGTGCGGCACTAGTCTAGCCAACTCATGAAATCATGTTATATACTTATCAACATCAGCTCCATTCATAACAAGATTCTAGAGCTCTTCCTTAAATTTCTTGATTGCATTTTCCGGACAGTATTCATCCCTTAACAACTTCTTTAGGTCCTCCCATGGTTGGGCTATAGCAATTGCCCGACCTCTTGTCTAAACTAGTGTGTTCCACCATGTTAAGGCGCGACTTTGCAACATACAAGACGCGAATTCGACTTGGTTTTCTACGGGACACTTACTAATGTAGATCACAGACTCCATTTCTTTCAACTATGATAGTAGGCCAACTGCCCTTTTAGTTCCAAAGAATTCCTTAACACCACCAGACTTGAATGTCTTGTAACTACAACCTTGCGTGTTGCATAGTTAGTTTGTCCATATCTCTCTTGCTTTAACTTAGGGTCATTAGCATTTTAGTAGAGTATACCTCTTTTAACTTCTTATAAGTCAAATCGATTAACGGCTCAAATTTCCAGTGAACAACGCTCGTATCTGCTCTAGGTTCGCTTAGTATGGATGTACCTTGATTGGTTTCTATGATTCGTTCATGAGTTGCGCGTGTTTCTTCTCAGAGGTATGGTTTTAAACAAATTTTGTCCACAACCTTTATTGGAGTAATTACTTTGACCAAAGTATAATTCGAGTAGCGTACATATATATGATGCAGCATTAAATGTAACGAAATAACATTCATTCAAACAGAGATGCGACGAAAGTTTATATAGAGAAAAAAAATGAACGTTCTCACATACGTAGTTTTAATTCTCCCATAATGATTGTTATTCAAAAATATACGTCTTCAAAAGTTTGTATTTGGTAGTAACCTCCAACAAAGTTGGGTTTTCAACATAAATCGTGATAAAAAGGTTTTGACTAAAAAAATATATTTCAAGTAACACATAATAAATAAATTTTATTTATTTATTTATTAAAAAAATTATTTTATTAAAGTCATAATAAGAATTTCTAAAATTTGAATTTATAATAAAGTTTTCCAAACAAAAATTGAAGTCAAAGTAACCAAACACAATGATACCGATACTAGAAGATTTTTTTCGATAATAAAAACATTTTTCCGAACGCGGGTTGAATAAATATATTCAACAAAATTTGGTGTTTATATGTATCTTATAATACATAAGTTTTGATGCTAAAGCGATGTAACCGTTGAAAAATACAAGTGCATCCCGCTTAAAAAATATTGTTCAAAAAGTACTTCACATGTACATGATTTGTCACTAAAGGACTTCAACTCGTCCAAATAAGTACCATCTTCGAAACAAATTACCAGGACAAAAATTGTTATCATGGTTACACAATTTACCAGTATCAAGTATAAGGTTCTCGTTCTCATATCAATCCTTTTATCTTAAAAGGGGTCTCCTATGCGATGGTCATACAACTAAGCAACTAAAGTGGTAACACTCTAAGGCGAGTTGCTCCTAAGGCAACTAATGATGTAATCCGTCTCATCGAACGTCTTCAAGAACGAAACATTTAAGTAACATGTTTCCACGATGACAAAGGTTTCATACGACCTAGTTCTTCACCTTAGGGAGCTTTTGTGTTGTTTGATAGCTCTTGTAATTCCGTAGGTGCTAATTGGTAAGGTGATTTTGCAATAGGCATGGCTTGAGGGACAAGATCTATGCGAAATTCAACTTCACGAAACGAGGGTAAACCTAGTAGATTTTCTGGAAACACGCTAGGAAAGTTACGTACATTAGGGATGTCTTCGAGTTTCAGCTCACTTGCTTTCACAGTCTTCAACTATTTCAGATTTCCTTCCAGATGTTCTCCATGACTTCTAAAATCTCTCCGTTGGATAACGGAATTTGGACTATTTCCTCAAAGCAAACTATCTCAGCTCAAAACTTTTGACAACTAATTCATTCCTACAATCACATCGAAACTACCATGACCAAAAGGAATCAAATCGATAACAAATGTATAACCTTCTATTTCAAATCTACTACCTCGAACAATCATATTGGTTACTACTTTAAGGTCTCTTAGCTATTTCGATCTCATAACCAGGGTTTCTGACACTAGGTTTCGAGTTAATCAAGGGAAGAATTCTGTAGAAATAAAACTAAAATAGGCATCGAAATCGAATATTACGCTAGAATATGCTCGATGAAAGAAAAAGTACTCGTCATGACGTTTAGATCTTGCTGGGCTTCATTAGCAGCAATGGCAAAAGTTCTACCACGGCCTGGTTTCCATTGTTTCCCCTAATTACAGATGCTAGACCCTGAATGTAGTGATCACTATGCTTGCTTTCTGGAGTGACCATGCGCGGCACTAGTCTAGCTAACTCATGGAATCAGGTTGTGTACTTGTCGACATTAGCTCCAATCATAACATGATTCCATAACTCTTCCTTCAACTTCTTGATTGCATTACCCGGACATTATTCTTCCATCAACAACTTCTTTAGGTCTTCCCAAGGTTGGGCTATAGTAATTTCCCGACCTCTTATCTAAACTAGTGTGTTCCACCAAGTTAAGGCGCGACTTTGCATCATACAAGTCATGAATTCGACTTGGCTTTCTGCGGGACACTTACTAATCTTGATCAAAGACTCCATTTCTTCCAACTATGATAGTAGGCCAACTGCTCTTTCAGTTTCAAAGAATTCCTTAGCACCACCAGACTTGAATGTCTAGTAACTGCAACCTTGCTTGTTGCATACTTAGTTTGACCTTATCTCTCTTGCTTCAACTTAGGGTCGTTAGCATTTTAGTAGAGTATACCTCTTTTAACTTCTCATAAGTCAAATCGATTAACGGCTCAAATTTCCAGTTAACAAAGTTCGTATATGCTCTAGGTTAGCTTGGTACGGATGTACCTTGATTGGTTTCCACGATTCGTTCTTGAGTTGCACGTGTTTCTTCTCAGAGGTATGGTTTTAAACAAATTTTATCCACAACCTTTATTTGAGTAATTACTTTGACCAAAGTATAATTCGAGAAGCGTACATATATATGATGCAACTTTAAATGTAACGAAATAACATTTATTCAAACAGAGACGCGACTAAAGTTTTTATAGAGAAAAAAAATGAACGTTCTCACATAGGTAGTTTTAATTCTCCCATAATGATTGTTATCCAAAAAGATACATCTTCAAAAGTTTGTATTTCGTAGTAACCCCCAACAAAGTTGGGTTTTCAACATAAATCGTGATAAAAAGGTTTTGACTAAAAAATATAATTCAAGTAACGAAAAAAATAAAATTAAATCGGTCACACCCCACCAAGGCGGAACCGCGAGATGTAACATATTAATAAACATCACACAAGATGATAGATAAAACACCATACATGAATTAAGATAAAAGAAAATTTATCCGAATTACAACATTTCCAAGTACAAGTTTAAAAAGTACAAATGACATTAATTTGAAAGAACGTAGACATCTTGAACTTGTCCAATTGCAATGCACTAAGTTTCCACTTTACGAATGTCACCTGAAAAGCATGATAAAAACGGTCAACTATCGAAATAGTTGGTGAGCTCTCAAGATTATGCACCAAAAATGTAATTTTAAAAAAATAATGAGTAGATGTCTAAAACACAGTTTCCAATTCAATATCAGGTTGCCAAAACAAGGCGTTAATCCAAACTGATTCAAATTTCCAAAGACAGTTTTCGTTACCTAACGTAACGTAATATAAATCAATGTATATGTATGCTATAGTGTTTATGCGAGGCACTACTTAAACGTATTCAGCTTAACCGTTCCAAACATACAATCAAGTTCCAGTTGTATAGTGTGGCACAAACACTTAGTACTATGCACCCTTGTGAGGGGAGTGAGGAGGGGCTAATCTCCTAATAGCGCTATCCGTGAGTACTAACGTCTCAATCCCGTTGAGAGGGAAAGTGAGTTAAAAGTAGTGGCAGGTTCCAAGCATCAAACAACATACATATCAAGTTGAAAGTTCAAAGTCCATCACATTTCCATAGTTTAACAAATTTCGAATCAAGTTCCACACGTTCAAGACAAGTTCGTGTTCAAATACGCTCAAAAGGTTTAATTACTTAAAAGAAATTTCATAACAACAACACATCATGCTTTCCACCCCAAAACATTTAAAACTTGTAAAAAGGGGTATGTGAGAAACTCACCGTAAATAGGATTATCGACCGAGAAAATCAACAAAGGAAGAAGAATGCCACAACTCAACCGCGACCTATAATAATAGTGGTCCGCGTATAAGAAAATATAGTTATACGAAAATGCATATTTTGCATAAGTATAAAATATATATATTCCGACATACATGTAATCTTATATTGTAGAATCCATGTGCGCGCCAAACTTACTTACTTATATCCACTAAGTGTTACGCCTAAAGATTTATTCCAATTTAACCCATTCCGACTAATATGAAGTTTTAATGAAAATTACCCATTTTGACCCATTATTTTAAAAGATTATGATTTTGACACAACCTACGAGTGCATGTCTACTTATTAGTTGCCGTTTAGTTTTTGTTAAGGTATTTTACGCCTAACCATTTTCTCTAACACTAATTGACCCTTTCTAAAAATTTCACCATCTTTAACTTTTTAAAATATAAGTTTTTCCTAAGTTTGACTCATAAAAAACGACCCGTTGTAAAGCACTTTAAAACTTAACTAGCCTCGCGGGTGTGTAAAACGACATTCCGAGCAACTTTTTAGTTTTACCCGAGACCCGACACTCGATAGAAAATGACGAAAATACCCTTTTCTCAGGTCTGATGTAACTAAAAAAAGAATAAACGCAGAACATTATTTCTAGCTTTTCGCACCAGCTAAATTACGTTTCACGACTCGGACTTTATACATTTTAAACAATTGTTTAGTTTTACCCGATACTCAAAACTCGACAGAAAAGGACAAAAATGCCCCTATATCAGATCTGATGCAAACTAAAAGAAAAAAGAAAAAAACAGATTTTATTCTAAGCTTTTCGACCCGCCATTACCCATTTTTAGACTTAGTTATCCTTGCGGAAAAATAAAACGACCTTCCGAACAACTTTTATGTTTCGGCTGAAGGTCTAAACGGACTAGAAAATGACAAAATTGCCCTTTTTCGAATCTGACAGCAACCACTATTTTAAATAAATGCAGATTTTTGGCAAAAAATTTTCTAGACTTCTTTTGACCATAAAAACTTCATTTTTGAGAGTTACGGGTCGTGCCTTATATCAAAACGAAGCTTGGAACGTCCGCTATCATAATTCTAAGACCGATTTTAGTTTTAACACTTTTGACTTTTCGTAATTAGGCGTCTAATTTTCTGATCTAAATGGGTAGCTTTAAACCCCTTCAATACTTCAATTTCACGCGTCGCGAACATCGCCAACGCTCCTAAACTAGCCTATCTCCTTCCACTAACACAATCCATGGATTCTCAATATAAAATTAAATACATGCACACAATATATAATTCAATCAACATAAAAAGGTAAACAAAAATACTTACAAACACTTAGGAATGCAAGAAAAATCAAAACCCTCAAACCCTCTTGGTTTCTTGTTATTGTTGAATCCAAACAACCCTCAAAAATCAAAACCCAAAGTTTTTATTTTTCCAAATCTTGTAAAATTACTTGTATTCAAACCCTTATTACTCCAATTACCATCAATTAAATCAAAACCCTTCAAAATTAATAATCAAGAAAATCAAAAACTTGAGGAAATCTTATGCATGGTGGATTTTATTTGAAAAGAGTGATGAGGATTTATGTAGGAATGATTTGAGAGTGAATGGGAGTGACTAATTAGATTTTTAGTGATGATGATGGTGGTTTGGTGTTGGGACAATGAAGCCAGAGAGAAAGGAGGAGGGAGAGTCGAGTTTTTTTTCTGTGTGTTTTTAATGGATAGTTTTAATGGGTTGTGTTTTATATAAGAGTTTAGGATTACCATATAAAAATTAGGGGGATGTTTGTTTTTATTTTTTGTAGGAGTAAAAAGGGTAATAAGAGGGTGTTTGGTTTAGCTAATTGTTGGAGTCAACAAGGGGGAGTGTTTGGTTTATATAAATATATATATATATATACATATGTATATAATTAACATAAGTAATAAACCTCGGTTATTTACATATATAAAATACATAGTATAATACAGTTTAAAAATATACATATACATACATAATACATATATATATACATACAATACATATATATCTATATATATATGGTATTATATATATATAAATATATATAAAATATATATACATAATATATTGATATAGTAGACTATTTATACATAATTCATATTTATAATATATATACATATATATATATATACATTATATACATATATATATATATATATATATATATATAAATATCTTCAACTAAATATCACTTAAATCTAGGTTCCAACATCGAAATTAACTCGTTTATAAATTCCTAAAAACCCGATCTTTAGACGCCGTATTCGACGCCTAAACCAGAAAAAAGGTCGAAAAAGTAGCTAAAACATAAAAAAATAATTTAGCTACTCAAGATAAAATATAACAAGACATTGAGGATTTATCTCGGATCTAGCGATAAAACGATAACCAAATAAATCCATACGCGGGAAACTCGCGAACTAATTAGAAAGCACGATTTTTAAATAAAAAGGCTGATTAAAAACAATCAATAAAATTAAAAATTCTAATAAAATTTTAGAAATATAAATTAAGGCTCGGGATAAAATAGCGACTTAGAAACCAAAGTATGCACAAAAACAAGCGATAAATAGCTAAGAGTAAATCAACCACAACTAACTAAAGCGGATTCCCGTAAAAAATCAAGAGAGTCAGTGTATCATACGGATTGCTTTCGGTTACTGACCACTCAAAATCATGCACGTATTTCACACAAACTCTCACAAAACCTCTCCCTCACAAAGTGGGAGAGGACCCAAGGCAAAAAGACGTTGTAGAGGCTATAAATCTGGACTCAAGATTGAGAAACAATCTAGACAAAACACATACGTGATTCTGATATCACCTTCTGACTGTGGCATCCAACATCCAAAACAACTGGCACAATCAGAAAAAGAAACTCTGTGTGTAACAGTGTTCGGTTAAGCCTCAATTAGACAAAACGCGCCAAGCCATCCACCGCACGTCTCGCACACACAAGGTTTAGTTGGTAAAGCATAAAGTAGCACAACTATTGGAGGTGGCCCAACATCATTAGGGGCCACCAGTGAAGAAGGAGCCCACCCTCAGCTCAGTAGTGGTATATTTGCATTTAACTCTTATTGAACCTGTTTATTCAGCTTCTTTCATTTGCACTTTGAGTCTACATCAGGATATGATGCTTTAGCATATTCTATAGCTGAAGCTGATTCTCTGCTCCTAATGATTCCATACCTGCATAATAGGGTATGGTTAAAGGAAAAAAAAACAATTAACTTGATCACATATTTGCAAGGACTAATCCAAGTGTTTTTGTAGATCAAACCAAATCTGCTAGAGATGGGTTAAAAACCGCCCACACTGATTCAGGTACAAATGAGGAGTCCAGAGTTGATGAAATTTCAAAGAAAATAAAGCTGAAGGATTTATCAGATCTCTTGAAAGACATAAGATCTACCTTCTTCACTCCTGACTCCCTACAAGATGAGCCAATCATTGTTTCAGATGAGAGTGAAGAGGAAGAGGAAGTTGACAAAGATAATGACACCCATGCTACTTCTCATGATGTACCTGAAGACACTTTAATCCCACATCCTCCATCTCCAAAATTGGATCAAATTCAAGAATTAATGGCTCATGTTCAATTACTTAAGTCCTAAAAGGATGAGTTGGAACAATAAAAGGCAAAAGCTGAAGCAAAAATTACTTTACTAAAATCTAGGCCCTCGTATCTAGACATCAACCAGATTACTGTCCTACCTGGCGTATCCTTTTTTTAAAACTGAATTCTCAAGCTCTTACCTTACATGACCTTGGCTACGCTAACCAACTGAACTGAAAAAGCTCCCTTCAAAATTCACTTAATAATCTAGAGAGATTAAAGAACTAAAGAAGCATGTTAAAGACATGGAAATAGAGCTACATGGGGACCTAAAAGAGATCCCAACAAAATTGGAGAACTTCACTTCCACTATCTCCAGCCTTACCTCCCATGTTGCAGAACTGAAGAATATTTAATGGGAACTTCCAACAGAGTTTCTTGATTTGCCATGTAAAATATCTTCAGTTCAGAAAAAGCTAAAGACTTTGGATTCCCTTCCAAGTCTATTAAACAAGGTTACTGAAACCTTAAACAGGTTTGCCACTATGGTGGAAAATACATCAGGGGCTACAACTAAGGATGTTCCTTCAGTAGGCCAAGCAACTGCTTCACCTGCTGAGGGGGAGAAGAACACCCATCCAACTATAACGAATGATGAACCAAACATGCACAAAGAACTTGTTGATCTCTTGGGCATAGATGTTGTGACACAATACTACAACAAGAAGTTACTTTATGATAAATATTGTGACAAGATGTTGAAAAGAAGAAAAAGCTCCAAGATCACAAACTGTGATGTTCTCACTCAAAAGGGTCATATCTCACTGAAAGTACATAGGGAAGATGGGACAAATGAAGTCATTTCAAACGTCAAAGTCGGTGACTTGCATATGGCTGAATGAAGAGAGGTAGTACAAGCTTGTCCTGAAAGAAAAGAAAAAGGAGGGAAAACCATCTATGGGTTAATAAAGACAAGAATGAAATATCTTGATCAAACTGAAAAAGAACTAAAGATTGACTTCAACAAACCCCTCAAAGAATAAGATCCTATGATTGAGCTAAATGACTTAGCTAACAAGAAAAGGAAAAGAACTTGTGACTTTACAGACCATTCCAGGTCAACAAAGAAACACAAGTCATCAGTTCAGCATGAAGAAGAGGTTCATTGAGCAACAAGAACATCAAATGTTATAATCTTTTGTATTGATTTTATCTTTTGTAATTGTAATATAATGAAAGTTAATAGAAGTGATTCTCAGTTATGTTGTTCAATTTATATCAGTTGTGTAAGAAGAAGTTGTTTTGCTCACTTACAACTGATTTTAACTTAGGCTATTTGTATATTCAAATAGGGGGAGATTTTTAGGTTCAGTTCCTGAGCCCTTTAGTCTTTCAATAGATTTAAACATAAAATCCCTTAAGTGTTACTCAAGCTGAAGTCTTTTAGTTTGAGTCGCTGAAGTCTCTTCAGCGTCAGCTCTTCAGGTCCTTTGAAGATTGGGAAGTATTCTCACTTCAGTTTATGCAGCAGTACAGAAACAGAAGAAGGTATTTGGACAATGCTTGTGAAAACGGTTATAGTCTAGGGTAAAATATGCAACCTAGTTCTCTATAACCAGTGCTCTGATACCAATCTATTGTAACACTCCCAAAAATGTGTCGCAGCGGAAATATGTCTGGGGGCGTTACTAAATAATACAACAGCACCAGATATAAGAGTACGACCTCTAAATGTGTCGTTTGAAAAGTAATCTCGTTGATTTCCTTGAAAATAATATGACATTTGTCCCATAATTGCATCACAATAAAAAGCTTGAAAACAACCAAACGAGATTTGATCATTTGTATATAAGTAGAAATTCATGAATGAAATCTTGTCATTTTAGACTCCAATGCACATCAAGTAAGCCAAGCATCTAATTCACCTGAGAAAAACATGCTTAAAAAGTGTCAACATAAAGTTGGTGAGTTCATAGGTTTCTGTAAATATAAATGTTGAACCAAAGATCCGTAAAGTATGTATGACCATTTAAATCCCCAAATAGTCACCAAAACGTATGTATAGTTGGACCACCTTTGTTCAAAGTATGTATTGCCACTTTATTCAAGACAACGCGCAAATGTTCATGTGTGTATAAAACAGTGATTACGATTACTCTAAGTTCATGAAATCGATGCACTAATGTGTACCTATCGCAGGTGTCCCCTCCAAGAACACCCGACATTTATAAAAAGAATATGTACTTCCGTTACAGGTGTCCCCTCCAAGAACATCCGGGCAGTAATGTACCCCTTATAGGTGTCCCCTTCAAGAACATCCAGGCAGTAATGTACCTCTTGTAGGTGTCTACTCCAAGAACACCCGGGCAGTAATGTACCCCTTGTAGGTGTTCCCTCCAAGAACACCCGAGCAGTAACTTGTTGTTATCAGTTCAATTCGCTTAAGTTAATCCATAATCATTTCAAAAGCAAAATATGTATTCATGACCAAAAATGAAGTCAAGTAATGTATCCCATAGCGAGCTATGCAAATAGGTATGTAAACCAATTTGTAATCAACCATGTAAATGCATTTGTAAACAAGCATGTTCTCACCCCAAAATGTATGTAAAACATGTAAAACGTAGGGTTATAAACTCACATTGATGTTGTAGAACGATTGGCAGAACTGCACATATTAAGCACAGCACAAATGGAAAACCGAAATGACTCGATCCAGAAGTTGCGATTTATCTTAACGGCTAAGACCCACTAGCCTAGGTAAAACCCTAAAAATAAATTGTGAATTACATAATGTCATACAATGACCTAAAACACGAGGTGTTATAGATGATTACATCAACGCGACACGTTGATAAAGATTTATATTTCAAGTTGTAATAGTTTGGTGGTTGGTTAAATAAAATAAATCGAAAGTAAACGTAAGTGTGTAATATATTCCGTATATATTACATATTAAGAATGAACAAGTGTATAATTCGTATCGTGAATTATATTTCAAAGACAAACACCCAAAAGAATAATACGAGTATATAATACTTTGCAAGTATTATATGACGAACGTGAGAAAAAAAATTGAAACAAGATATTTCGACACATTTTCGGAAATCACTAATTTAATTAATAAAGCGTACTTGCATAAAATTAAATGCACGTTTCAATGTTACGAATCATGTAACCGATGTTTGTAAAGCTTTTACAAAAGTCAAGATTTCACCTTATAGTCGGGAATTTATAAAATAATATTTTATAAACTAGTATTTCGTTTCCTTGACAGTTCTAGCTAAAATAGTTATCCCATTTGTAAAAGTATAGATTTTGTTTGTTTATCCAGTTATTGTATAATTACAAATTTATAATCTTAAAACTATATAACTTAATCCTTTTTCAATCAATCCGTGTTGCAATTACTCGCGTGTTATATATATATATATATATATATATATATATAGTGGTATTTTCTTTGCAGAACCACTTTTTTGTACAGAACCTACAGAACCATTATAAATTAATATGAGCCATTAGATTAGTATGATCAAAGGTTAAGATTAA
>BQNB010114441.1:0-21749 GCA_026074375.1 Tanacetum coccineum
ATAAAAAAATCATTTTAAATAATAATAAAATTGTTTTAAATGTAATCTTTATAAAATTCATTCTGGTTGTCATAAAAATCTAAGATGGTTATCTAATGGTGTGTCGTAACTTACCACTATGAATCACTTTAAACCTGCTTTTTATAATAAAATAAATTTTATTTAACCACTCAACAATTTTCATATCCTATTTGCATATGCCATTTAAACATATTCTGTTTACAAAGATCATTTTAACACAGTTTTCTCCAAACACCAACACAATACTTTCAAAGGGTTTTTATAATTAGACATCAATTATAAAATATGTTACTCAAACAAAAGACACCATAATACCAAAAGAGATCGTAAAACACCGTACAAACTCTAACACAATTCTATTGTTTGAAAATGAAAGAAATTACCAAGAACCATATACTCAAAATAAAATCAAACGAACTCGTACAAGAAAACTCATGCAAGACGTTACGTACCCAAAAGAAAACATAAGGTCTTATCCAAAATAACGATCAACAGAGCAAACCTAAAAGCATCGATACTAACACGTCGCCAACGGGTTACGAAAACCAAGGGATATACAAAAAAGGGAGTAATGATCCACACTAAAATGTTTGGAACAATTAGTACTTAAAAGAAACCTTTGATACTTATATGAGTAATCAATGCAACGAAAGAACTAACGAAACACGCCTATATCCGAAAGAGTAGATCCGAACAAACAATCGAGCAACGAGCAACCACAATAATAATAATAATACTAGGTATCCGCATATAGTAGATAGAATAGAAACTTACTATCTATACAACTCAATTTAACATATCTTCCAATTAGGGTAAGAGAATAATTCTCTACCTATACCACCATCCTTAACATGAATACACATATCAAAAAAAAAACATATTACACTACCACCTTACAACCAAACACAAATAAATGCAATCATGGTCACAAGTCTACGTGCATGATGCCTTTATAATTATGTTGGCCACCATAATTATAAGTGTCTCCTTTCACACGTGTACTTACTTCCAAGACTACCCATTTCAATCATAATTCACATATAAGCACATATACCACATTGCACATCTTAAACCACTCCAACTTAACACATAAAGGATGCTCCATCAAATAACTACTTACTTATATCAAAATAAAATCGAAACGACATAAAGGAACGAAAGTCTCGCAACGACTCCCAAAATACAAAATATCCGAAAGAAATAATCAATAACAACATGACGAGGTAAAGGATGGGATAAACTTATGCTGGGCCTCGCTTGGGTTAGACTTTGCCTCCGCAAGAATCACTCGATTCCGCGGGTCCAGCCCTACTACGCGCATCCGACAAACGATCAACTATCATATCTCCTTTGGTTCCACAAGAGGCTCCTCTTATGGATCCCTATAACGCTTAAGTCCAGTTGGGAAAACGGTACATCAACGAGACTTCTTACGGGTAGGGGAAAAACATAGTTAAAATACTAAGAAAGTAATATATATCATATCAGATAATGGTAGACAAAAAAGAACCTAAAATGAACAAACTTAGCAAAATTCAAGATATTAGCTTTGCAAAAATAGACGGGGAAGCATAAGCAGTTATTAGCATCAACACTTAAGCCCTAAAATGCATCTTAATAAAGGCCCTAGGTTATGCTGGCTCAACCACCTATTTCTCTATAACCAAAGGCTCTGATACCAATCTGTCACACCCCGCCTAGGCGGAAACACGAGGCGTAACATCATGGATATCATCACAACACAATGGTGTCAACAATAGAGAGAACTAAAGGAAAAGATAACAAACAATTGAGACACAATGTGCCATGGCAATATCTTAACACAAGAGAAAGGAGTTCTTGCATTCGATAGCAAGTCCATACAAAAGGTAAAACATTATCCAAAAGACTAAACAAGTCAACAAACATCAGCATCAAACATTCAAATGACATAAATAAATCTTAGAGAATAACTCCGATGAAAAGCCAACAGTCTCACTAGCCACTCTTCATACCTCAAACATCCTCAAAGTGATTAGCCTGAAATGATGCTTAAAAACGTCAACACAAAGGTTGGTGAGAGTCATAGGTTTAAGACACAAAAATCAAAGCTTATAAATAATTAGTGTACTATCATACAAGCTAACATGAAAATGTAACCATAACGAGCATGGGAACGAAACGTTTCCCTTGATCTAACAAGTATCAACACTTGGGTAGAAAACGTTACCAAGATCCATTAAAACCATCACTTCACATGGGTAGGAACGTTACCCCCGATCCAATATCACCACAAATTGGTAGTAACGTTACCCTCGATCTTGATATCATAACAAATGGGTAGGAACGTTACCCTCGATCCTAATATCACAACAAATGGGTAGGAACGTTACCCCCGATCCAAATACACATAAGCATTTAGCACGTAACATACAATAGCCAAGTAAAGTCCATACACGTTCAAAATAAAGACACATAATCACAGTAACTTAAAACATTTCAAATCCATTTGCATCATTTCCACCCCAATAAATCATAAGAAAACAGGAGCTATGAAACACACCTGGATACTCAAACACAGCTTCTAAATCTCTATACGCAACTATACAAATAAATAAACACGGTTACACGCGACTAAGCTAAAAGCTCTAGCCAGTTAAACACATATGATGGAGTCTAAAGGGTTTAGTTTAACCATCATAGGTCCACCCCGACTCCATGCCCAACCTTAACCATCTTATTGCCATCTACTCTATCTACTTCATGTAGCTCAGAATTTGCAGATTTTAGTGTCTCTTTACGTACCCAAAACCCTTACTTAATGACCTTCATAAATTATACAAAAATTCACCCAGTTCATTTTTTGGAGTATCATTATCTGCTTGGGTTTCCTAAGTATTACTTACATATGTTTAACTAACTCAAATAAATCAAGCTTCAAAACTGTCTAATTCGGATTCTGATTGCCACACCAATATATCACTCTATATACAGATACTTAGACATGGCTTTCTGAGGCTATTTTTACAAGGATTACCTTAGACATATGGAAATTAACTACTGTAGAAGGGCTAAGCTTAATTCCACTTTTAAGTATAGGTTTTACCCTTACTTTTACTGATATGACAACTTTTAAGTGTAAACCAACCTTTGTAATGACTTCCCGACATTAAAAACTTTCGAGGCAGGATTTTATGGGAAAGTAGACTCTTTGCTTATTCATAGCTTAAGAATACGTATCATATCACGTTTTTATCAGCTAGGTTATCAGTCGTTGAACACGACCAAAATTTGCTCAACACTAAACAAGTTTTAACGCAAAATTCATACTCTAACCAATTGCATGAACATGACCCTAATCAAGCCCTAATCATTCTATCATCATTAAATATCATTAATATTATGTATTTTAATTAAAACCCTAGATCCATCATAATTAGGGTTACATGAATACATTAATTAACTAGGATTTACCACACTTACCTTGATTACTAGGTCCTAACATCAATTCTTGGCTAGCTCTTGACTCAGATTCTTGGTTCTTGTTTCTTAGGGATGGGAAATCGACACAAAGGGTTTTGGGGGCTGCATTATGTCGTTCTAGGGGCTTAGGGTGGGATAATGGACTAAAATTTAGGTTTAGGGCTTTTACCTTAAGGCCTAAACTAGTCCTAGCCCAACACAAATTGTTTTAGATAATTAAAGTCCATTTTTTTAACCCAAGGCCGATCGGCCCTAATACCTATACTTATATATATATATATATATATATATATATATATATATATATATATATATATATATATATTTATATATAGATAATACTAGATATATATTATATATTATTATACTTATATATTTTAAATTTATTAATTACATTTACCTTAAGTTTTTATAAAAAAACCCTTTGCTAGAGTGATTAACCTTTTTACGTTAAACGCTACTTACTAAAACTTTATAAATATATAGCTTTCATTTCACGAAACCACTTCTATTATTTAGAAAGTTTACATACAAACTCTATATTTCACTCAATGCTTCCTTTCATTAACTTTCGCGTCTTATAAACGCTTAACTCTTAAAAACAAGATTGACGTAGCAATGCATGCTACACGTCTTTCATTTCCATTATCACCACACGTGAACAAATGGAATACTTAACACAAAACTCATATGCACACAAAATAAGATAATCATTTACCTTAAAAATGTTATCATGCACATAAGTAACCCACTTCAACATACATATAGAACACATAGCACGCAAAAATCATACAAAATGGACACTTAGCCATTTCTAAAGGTATAAACTTACCTGCTCAAATCACGGTTGTTACACAGGATATGCCGTACTGATACCTGTGTCGAATACGCTGTCTCTTTTAACGAATATGCCGTATCGACAAATCTGGCAATAAATTTTAAATTGCAAAAAAAGACTAGATAACGTCCAAATAGTCAATATTCCGTATCCATGGGGTTTGGATACGACGTAAAGACAGTCTGGGAAGACAGACTCGATAAAAATTGAAAAACAATCTGGGTTGTCTCTCGGCAAGCACTTTTGTTTACAGAAAATTCTTTAAGTTAGACTTGCCCTAATTTAATCCCATCCTTATAAAACAATTTGGGGTCGAACAGGATGCCAAATGGCACATACAAATTCTTACTTAGGAAAATGAATGACATCCCTTTGTTAAGATGATTCCAAGTCATGATATTAAAATTTAATTCCTTGATAAAGTTTTAGTTTTGAAAAATTTATTAGATGTATCATGACTTGTTTCCAAAATATTATTTGACCTTTGTGCATATGCACCATCATAATTATTTATTACATTACCCTCCCAAAGAGTGTTTGATATTGATTTTATCATCATCATTGTCCTTATCTGATTTTAAATCATCGAGGTAAATTACGTTAAAAAGAAATAGATCATTAAAGTATAAAATGTTTTGTTCCTCTTCATCATATTCGGACAATGATGTTTCATCTCTTAAATTAAATTCATCGATATGTTGAGTACTTACAATAGGTTCAGTTAAGAAATCCTAAATAAAATTTGACGTTAGAGGCATCTTGTAAAACAATAGCTGGAAATTTTATTCTCAAAATATTTTAAGATTAGTCTAAATCATCAAAAAATAACTGACCGTAAGCTCGGGTGACGGAAACAAAGGCATATTGACTTTATCATTATCATTTTCTGAATCCGTTTTAGAAATTATTTTATAAGAAAATGAATTTTTGTCAAAAATTACCATGTAATCTTCATCGTCGGATTCGTCAAACGATATTCTAAATTCAATTTCATTGTCGTTAAGAGAACTTACCGTGGGTTCACACGAGAGCTTTACTTCAGATGTTAACGCGTTATTTAAGACTATAGCTAGGAATTCAATTTCAATAGATCTGAGGTCGTGAATGTCTTCATCATCCCAGATCTTACCGTACGTAGCGGTTTTCCAGTTATACACCTTACCACGTCTACGAGCTTCTTCTTCTTCAAGCCTGATGTATTCTTCCATAGTTATGTTGGGGTCGTCCATTTTTACCTGTAATAAAATAGCTAGGAAAGAAAATGGTCAAATAGACAAATACGCCGTATTGATGATAGAGTCGAATACGCTGTATTGATTTGACAAAAAATTATACGCCGTATCCAATAAGATGAATATGCCGTATTGAGTATTCGACTCAGAATGTTACAATAGGTTGTAACAATGCAGAAAACACACAAACACACAACACACAAACACACAATATGCAAAATATACAATGCAGAAATCAAACACACAAAACAAACACACAAATATGCAAATTAATCTAAACTAAACTAAAACACTAATAAATAAGAATTAAACAACTTCACTCCCCGGCAGCGGCGCCAAAAACTTGATGTGTCGTTGTGTAGGTGTTATTTATGTATCAAGTTTTACTATTTATTTTATGCCGACTATACCTAAAAACAACACTTTAACGGGCAGTGTACCCGGTCAGATGGAGTTTCGTGGTAAGTAGGGTGTCGATCACTAAGAGCGAGAGCATTAATTCCTAATTCTATTAGTATTTTAGTTATCTAAGTTAAACCTAAAACTAATGCAAAAAGGGGGTTTCAGCCTGAGAGACTGGCACGGTTTTGTGTATCTAACCTAAGGTTTTGATGACAAGTAAAGCAATAAACACACACAAGAAGACAAGCAAACGATAGAGAAGCGGTCAAGAACTAATGTAAGAAAAACATATCAACCATGAATAATCCGATAAAATGCAGGTTTGTTTATTAGTGCAATGATTGACTTATCTCGAAGGGCATATCATTCCTAGACTAGGAGGTACTTCTTCCTAAGACCTAGACACGCTAATTCTATCACAATTAGACGCATCCGCATAAAGCAAGCATTCGTTGATTATAATCTATCTTAGGAGATTAATAATGGTGCTCTTACTAAACCCTAGCTCATGGAGACTTTACCCACTTACTGCTTAACGGCTCTTTATATACTAGTAGTCCACTGTCCGAGTCCTTACCAATGGAATAAGAACGTACTCGTTGATACAAAGATCACCTTATGGCTCAACTAAGCTCACTAAACTAAAGGCAAGGATAGGTCAATATTCGTGATCTTATGATTCTAGATATATAAATTGTAATATGGAGAGCTATCCTGGACTCTTAGCCTAGGCCCAAACAACACCGAAGTTGCAGCACATTAAATATGTAGGACTAGACCTAATTGAATGATAGGTCACATACTTAAGCACGTAAGTGAATATAAATTGATAAACATAAACAACAATCAATGATAATTTAAGCAATCAAGATAAACAAACCAAACATTAGATCTTCATAAACATGACTGATACCTAAAGGTATCAGCTGATAGTCATTGTAAAAATACACACGGTTTGATAAATGAACGATTAAAATAAAGAAACCTTAATCAAACGCGTATTCAGTTGCGCAAATATTACAAGAGTTTTTCTATGATCTTGAGGCTCTTTTCTGACCATCTAGGCTCCTTTATTCATCTGTTGGTCGACTTTGTAGTTTAGGAATTCACTTGCATACATAAAATTGAGTTTTGGGTCGTTTATTTATAGGGTCTGGAAACTCGTCGATACGCTGTATCGAGCAACGTGGGATATGGCGTATTGGGGATTTCTTAGAGTAAGGACCACATTTGATATCTTCCAGAATATTCACCTTTTATATCTTGAATAAGGCGTATAGGTATCTCCTGGATACGGCGTATTGGTCTTTATGTCTTCGTGGTTTCTTGTGAAGTTTAGGCACGGATACGCCGTATCTTCTTGATGGATACAACGTATTGGGTAAATCCATCTTGTTCTTCTTCGTTGACCAAAGTATTACATACAGCGAATCATTGATGTGGTTGAATGCGTGCCTTTTAGTCAAGTTTCACCAAGTACTCCATAATTACTGCAATTCTCAAATACAAATGATTAAGTAACAATTCTTTGCCATAATCATACAAAATGGGTCAATTACTTAGGATAAATGATGCTATAAAATAGACGTTATTTTATGTCATCAAACCTCTATAGCCATATTATTATATAATGAATCATATAAAGCACGTGTTTCCTCAACAATATCAGGATTTTGTTCTACTGTTCCCCTACTTTGTTCCACACCAAAAACCGTAGAGATAACATTATTGTCATTCTGTTAAACTTGGTATGGATCAGAAATGGGCTCTAGTAACTCAGTATAGTGCTCCTCTTGAGTAAAACATATTGAATATATCATTATCATAACAATTTTTAGAATGGTGTACCTCATCTGATCCATCTGAGTTATAGACGGGAGCTTTGTTAGTCTGAGTACTCGATGTCGATGCTTGCTGCAGATTAGCCATCAGGATGCAGTTTGCACTGACTTCCTTAATCTCGTCATGATCCCCTGCAGCAACCATCAAATCAAAATCTTCAGCTTGGAGTTGGATCCCTGCTTCTTCCTTTTGAGCAATCACTAACTGAGTCTAAAGATACGTAACATCTCTTCTCCTTGGTCTGACTGTGTAGTTCCTGGCAAGATGACCCATTCCTCTGCAGTTGTAACACCTTATCTAATTTTTGTTGTTCCCATAACCATTACCTTCAGCCTATGTTGCTACAACATTAGCATTCCTATTTTGATTTGCATTCTGATTAGCAATCCCCGAAACAATGATAAGCCCATTATGATTTCTAACATTCTGAACACCCATATTTTAAACTGCATTCTAAACAATCTGATTCCCAACATTTTGTATTGCATTATAAACATTCTGATTCCTAACATTCTGCCCAGCATACTGTCTAAATTGATTCCTACAATGACCTCCAACCATCTGCATCTTTCTATCTTGACCCATATTCATACCTGGCTGTACAATCTGCCTATTACGAGGGTTTGATGAAATTCTTTGGTTGTTGTTGGTTGGTGTCGAGTAGTTTAGTTTGAATGCCTTAGCCATTAGAACAAGTGCCATGTTCATTACAGTTGTGGGATCGAAAATGTATTTAGGATTGATTAGGTGTCATTTTATACACTATTTTAGGGTTATTTAACCCCTTAAATCATGCAAATATGCCCAGATTGCTTAACATTTGTTAGGTTTTTAGCACTTGGATGGCATTTGAAGAAAATACACGTGATTTTGACTCATTTAGAGAAGAAACGGACAAGACTACGGACCTACACCAAATCTCTTGAAGAATTATGCAAACAGTGCGAGGAGACGACGTCACAAGCATAAAGCGACGTCGTCGCAATCCTTCCAGGGACGGCGTCAGGACGTAACCGACTCATATCAAACCTAGAAGATTCTATCTCGTGACGGCGTCGCGACCATAACTAGACGCCGTCGTAGCGATTTCTCTATATATATTAAGCCGAATTTAGGGTTTTAAGTGTGTAACTTTGTATAACAAATGGGAGCCGAACCCTAAGTATCTTGTCAGTTTTTAGGCCGACTTTAGGGCCTCAAAACTCTATTGTAACCGAACTTAATCCATGTTTTAATCAAGTAAGATTATCTATCTCTAATAATTCAATATGTCTATGTGTTGTTTGATTGATTTATGTTCTTGCTCTCCTTATAACATGTTAGGCTAAACCCTCTTTTGTATTTGCTTATGATTGCATGAAAGTTGGATTGTAGATCCTTTTACTATTGCTTCTTGTGATGAATGTGCACGTTAGGCTTTAAAAAACTAGCCATAATGTTGATCCTACTTGAATGGATCTTGAATTCCTTAGCTTGTGTAAGGTTTAGTTATGCAAGATAAATCCTACACAACTATGATAGAAACTTTGTAAAATATATCAAAGATTATGCGGAATCTAATCTTTGATAAATAAGAAGAATATGCAATAGAACAATAATTCTAATGAACACATAGATTAACAAACAAAGCTTCAATATATTAATACGAATACTCTAACTATATTAGGGTTACAAAACCTTGAAGCTATAACGATATCAAAACAAAAGATATCAAACTCTATGCCATAGGACCTCCTTTTATACACCAAAGAGTCCTAGTCGATTTACAATATATTCCTAAAACTTAGAATATTCTCAAAGATCTATTCTATAAATAACAATCCTTATCAACTAAGTAATCTTGATCTCCAATCAATCTTTATCTTTTCTCTGAGCAGTCTTTATTCTTTCTCTGATAGTAGAAAATCTTCTAGCAGTCTAAATCTTTTCAGCAGTTGTAACTTTTTAGTAGCAGAATAACTCTGAACACTGATAGTAGTAACTTATACACCAGCATCATTAGCTGTGTACAAGTAGTAGTAACTACTTAGAATATTTTCTTCAATCTTCTCCAGCAGTACTAACTTTACTCTAGAAGTACTAACATATACTAGCAGTAGTAACTAGCAGTACTAATACACACTAGTAGTACTAAGTTACACTAGCAGTACTAAGTTATACTAGCAGTAGTGAACTTAATTTAACACATAGCAGTACTACTACTATAGCAAATTTTTCCAAATAAAGTTACTGAACAACACTAACTTTATGCTAGCAGTAGTAACACAAACCTTAGAGCATAGTTGTATAAAAAAAAAAACAAAATAAAAGTTAGTTAACATCTAAGAACAGAAGTCTGATAATCCTAACAATCCTCCCATAAACTTGATATTCTCCTTCAAAATCTCAAGTTTCTTCATTAAAAGCTTCATAATCACCAGGAGGATGCTTCTAAACACTTCATTGATTCTTGAGTTGTTTTGTGATGAGCTTAAGAAGCTAATAACTTTAACACCCCCAATTTAAAACAAGATTCGGGTCCAACAATGGGGTGTTAATAATTAGTCCAACAGTCATATATTATATAGAACGACTCGAAAAGAGACGTTATCAAACATGTTCCATTCCAAAAGAAAGATCAGAGTGCAAGCGTTGTCCCAATATAAAAGAAACATGACACAAGTGTTCAACAAAATATAAGAACATTGTTTTTGAGGAATGGAAATCAAGTGTTTTAACAAAATTCATTCTTAAGCGCAACTTCCTCCTCGTCCCAAGCTCCAAGTCCTTAGCTTTGATTACCTGAGATAAACATGCTAAAAAGTCAACAAACGTTGAGTGAAATTCATAGGTTTAATTAAACATTAAGATTTAGAACACAAATATTAAATCATCGGGAAAACTTGTGGATCAAACAAGTTTTATATATATATGCATTGAGCTCGTGACAACCGATCCCTTTGACGAGATACAAATGTAGTTTGCCCCAAAAGATTAGGTATTATTGCCATATACCTATAACTTCTCAGATAATATATCCGTTGCAAGTGGGTGTTCCAAAAGGATTCATACCCCGGACGGGGAGTCACCCCATAGGCCTATTTATTACCATAGCGTCTACCCATCACAGGTAGTTAACGGTTCACGATATTAGGGTCTTTAGCAATAGGTACTCAAGCATTAAGCATACAATTCGGGTCCAGCATACTGAAAACCATTTGTGTTCAATTTTATAAAAGCAAGCATGTATCTCCCTCGCGGGTTTTGAGAAAACAAGTAAAGTAGTAAAGGCGAGGCTATGAACTCACCGTATGTAGATGATCGAATGAGAAACCAAGTATGAGAAGATGACTCCAAAGATTAGTCGAGACCTATAAAGCAAGTCGCGACTTAGAATGATATATGATATCATTATAATAGAATAGTTATACAATACTAGTTAAAGAATCTGAAACATGAACAATATTGCACCAAGACTAAACCAAAGTATTTTTAGTTTTCAAATAGGTGTATGACCTGCACTTAACCCCAAATAAGTGTCTACTAAGTATCGCTTAGCCATTCTTAATCTTTACTAAATGGTCACACTTTTAATTCACAAGAAAAGGCGTAAAACTTACATTGCAGAATTTTAGTCACATTCACAGGACCATATCTCTTAATCCATAAAAGATATGAAGGTGAGGTTTTCACCCCTGGAAAGATACATGAGTCTAGTTTCCATAACTTTTGGCCAATCAATCATACCATTTACCAATCCACGGGAAATGGATTTTTACTAACAGTAACCCAAAACAGAAAGTTGACTGAATTTCTAATAGCTTTTACATTGAATCCAAAGAGAGATGAAAGATTATAATGTCTAGTGTCTAACCAAGTTTTAAAACCTAAGTTAATTGTACAAGAACCTGGACCAAAACACGTTTCCCAACAGCAGCTCCAGATTTGACCTTCTTCCGTAAAAAGTCCATATCTCCCTCATCCGGAATCGATACAAAAGCGTCCAATTCGCCACATGTACCTAAGACCTATATCTATCCACCCATGTCTTTTGTTTACAGACCCTAAGCCAAAATTTGTAAGGAAACACCACGTTTCCTTACTGAACTGGAAACAGTCCACAATATCTACTCCTAAACTCAATCAAAGCACTTCCAAATCCTCAATTAATCCATCCCAATGCCAAAATACAACAATACAATCTATCCCATAACCATTACACTTCATTTTCACTAATTTTACTAAGATCAATCATAAGAAGTACATGCATGGTCATAATAACCAAATCAAGAACATGCATTCACTAGAAAATCCAAACAATAAAAAGAGGGTTTAAGAAAAGTACTTTTAACTTACAATGGGATGATTTAAAAGATCAAACATAAACCTAGGTGGGTTATGTTTGGCTGCCGATTTCAATACACCAAAACCAAGAACCCTAACTTGATTATCTTGCTTTAATCTTTTCCAACTCTTCTCATGTTTCCAAAAATCTTCTTAATGTCAGAGGGTGCAATATAAATTCTCTTGTGAGCAGGCATCCCTTCAAGTTGTTGATTCACAAACACTTGTCCAAACCTTGGATACATCAAAAAATTCTAGACATGTTATTCAGTGGCTCACCCGATACTTTCAAATATTACTTTTTGAAAAAGTTTAACTCTGTTATATCTACACACTAATTGCATAATGCCATATGATACAACACTCATCATCAGTAGCTTTGCACTTAGACAATGTAAAATCTTATGGTGATGATGAATTTCCATTGTTGGGAAAAGAATGCCTTATAGAAAGTAAGCTTCTGAGAAAGTTTTTCATACCCCATCAGTGTAAGTTGTTCAAAAATAGTAGCATTTGGTAGACAATCAACACCTTTAGCATCTTCTAGTTGAAGATCTCTTCTCACAATCGACTCAGTGATGATAATCTTCTTTCCATCCACTAGGGCTTGTAACTGTACTTCCCCATTGACAGTTTTTGCCTTGACAGTAGCCCAGAATTGTTCAATACGAAATATAATGTAGGATAACGGATAAAGCATACTTTATGGGGTGCATTCAGAAAATCCATAATCTGCTCAAACCCTTCACTTTCAATGGGTTTAGCCAAAAACGCGACCATGTTATGAGTATCAACAAACTTTAGGGTCGTCATATGTGCTGGGTTTTGATGATGAATGATGAAATTGAGTTAGGGTTTGTGATTAGAGAGTATTTGAAAGATTGAAATCGATTAAATGAATGAATGAAACCCTTAAATCAAAGTATTTATGAAAATACCCTCAACAGCATAACGTTCAACAGGCTTACAAAGTTATGCTATCAGCATTAACTTATCAACAGCAGTAGAAGTTTATGCCTAGCATCCCCCCCCCCCCCAAAACCTCCCCCCCCACCGCAAACCGGCACCCCCGCCGCACGCCACCCCCCCCCCCCCAAACAACCCCTCACCCACCCCCCCCCCTCCCCCACCCAAACCCCCAACCCCCCCCAAGCATTTAACTTTTTACCAGCAGTATTAAGTATGCCTTGCAGCATTAACTTTGAGTTACTAGCATTAACTTCGATTCCAGTCCAAACACTCTGTTTGTTTTTATTTCTCACGGCTCTCTTTCTGTTTTTATTCTCACCAATTCTCTCAATTCTTGTTGCTCTCTAAAATCACTATGTCTGTTTTTATTTCACATAATTCTCTCAATTCTTTTACTTACTAAATCACTCTGTCTGTTTTTATTCCACATAATCTAACACTTTTCTTTGCTTTTCCTGTAAAATGTTAGTTCAAAAACCAAGAAAAATACAAGCCATAGCAATTTCTCAACTATCACAGTGTTAATTATACCAGCATATTAGTAATAACTAACAGCAGAAACACACCAGTATTAATATATAAACTAGCAGCACTAATTATACTTAATAGCAGAAACTTTTAATGACATGAATAACAGTACTAATTCATACAAAACTCTACAAAAACATAAAGAGATAAAAGACTTTAAGGATTTAACATTCCAATACTAGCAATCAAATATTGAAATCTACTTACATCAAAAGCTTTTGTAAGCAAATCTGCAACATTCTTGTCAGTATGAATTTTGACCATTTAAATCAATTTCTTATCATTGCAATCTCTAATAAAATGATGTCTAATCTCTATATGTTTTGTTTTTGAATGAAAAATAGGATTTTTAATTATGCAAATAGTATTATTATTGTCAATAAAGATCTTGGTATGCATAAAATTGTACCCATAATCAAATAGTTGATTCTGAATCCAAAGCACTTGTCCACAACAACTTGAAGCAACCACATATTCAGCTTCTGTTGTGGAATTTGCAACCACAGTCTGTTTCTTGCACTGCCATGATATTAATCTACATCCAAGGAATTGACAACCTCCTGTTGTAGACTTCCTATCCAAACTTGCTCTAGCATAATCACTATCAGTGTATGTTACCAAATAAAAAGGAGAATCTTTTGGATATCAAAGTCCCAATTTATGTTGACATTTTAAGTACCTAAAAATCATTTTCATAGCATGAAGATGTGACACTTTTGGATTGACTTGGTATCTAGCACATGCACACACTGCAAACATAATATCAGGTCTTAAAGATGTAAGATACATCAATGAACCAATCAGTGACCTATACAAATAAACATCCATTTCTTCACCATCTTCATCCTTAAGCAAAGGCTTTGAGTATTCCAAAGGTGTGGTCTGCTGTCTTACATCTGTAAACCCAACTTTTATTTAAAATTCAGCAACATATTATGCTTGACTAAATGAATATGTACATCAATCTTCTGACTTCACTAGGAAATCCCAAGAAGAATGTAAGTTCTCCATAAACTCACTGAAATATCTCATGTATTAACTTTTCAAATGCTTTCATATTGACTTCTTTGTAGGCCAAAAATGGATATCATCTGCAAACACTTGAACTAACATAAAAAAAAAAAAAAAAAAAAAAACAACAGAATATCACCTTTGTCCCTTTCTGATAAACAAAGTCCATGTCTAAATCTTTCCTCCTCTGAAACGAATCAAACATTGTCTAACAAAAAAAGTTAACAAGTTTCATAGCCAAGCTCTGGGAGCCTTGTTGCAGCATAAAGTGTCTTTTCTACTTTGTATACTCTGTCAATAACTCTGGATCTTCAAATCCTGGTGTGACAAAACATAGACTTCCTCTTTAAATCTTACCAAAAAAAAAGCACTCTTTCCATCCATCGGTACACCACAAAGTCCTTCAAATGATGGCATAAGGCTAAAAATAGATCTATTGCTTCAATCTGAACAGGGATAAAACTTCATCATAGTCAATCTCTTCTTCTTGTGTGTACCCTTGACACCAATCTTGCTTGTATTTTTTAATCACAATTTCTCCTTCAACCTTTTTATTCCTGAAGAACCATTAGTGCCAATAGCCTTTTCTTCATTTGTAAATCCACTAAAGACCGAAAACCAATTGTACATGAATTGTGAAGCTCTTCCTGCATAGCCTCTATCTAGCTTGCGGATCCTTCATGCATGAATTACCGTTTTTGGTTAAACATGTGATGTAAAAGAAGCAATACAAGTGAAGTTTTGAAAGACTATAATCTGTTCTTTGCCGAACTGAACTAATATAACCATAATTCTTCCAATCTTTGTCATTCATCTGTTTGAGGTGCTGAATTCAAGTCTCCAATAATTTGTTCAACTGGATGATCTTTGTGTATTCTTATAGTTGGAATAGGACTGACAGTGCAAAAATAGCTCCAAATAATCAAGATCAACCTCATCACTAACATCTTCATCATCATCTAAATAGACAATATCTTCCAAAGCATGCATATTTGGATCATCTGGAAGTTCAATGCTTGCTTTTTCACCAACAGCATAACTTCAATTTGTGGCCAGCATTAATTACATTGTTTAGAGCAGTTAACATTATGTTTCTTCTCTTGATCAATACTTTCATTATCTTTTCTTGAATCTTCATCAACCTTCTTTCCATCATCACTTGAAGGTTTAAATCCAGCATCAGGATAACTCTTTGAAATTTAAGAGAATGGTGGATCAGCAGTCCACAATGGTAGCAGAATGTAATCTTGACCATGTATTGTCTCCATTCTAGCTTTACCTGCATCATCACATGCTTTTGTACCTGCATTACCATTAGACTGATTTCCTGCAACAACTGGCTTATAATTCATTGACTTTGTTAGTGCATCAATATCAAAAAGCCAATTTGGTCCACTTCCTGCAATATTAGGTGTATTCTCACTAACTGGACATGCAGGTTCTCTTCAATTATCCTAGTTCTACTGTTGAATACTCTAAATGCTTTACTATTTATTAAGTACCCAACAAAGAATCCTTCATCAGTCTTACCATCAAACTTGCCTAAGTGATCTATAGTATTGAGAATTGTATCAGGACACCTAAATGGTCTCATAAAGCCTAAAGCTGGTTTTCTACCTAGAAAAAAGTTCATAAGGGATCTTGTTATGAGCCTAAGTACTAAAACCCATTTAGCACATAGCAAGCATTATTGAACTACATCCCGCCCAAAAATTAGTAGGTAGCCTTAGAATCAGCTAGCAGTGTCCTAGCAGACTCAATTAGTGTTCATTATTTTTCCTCTATTAGCTACTCCATTTTGTTAAGGCGTTCAGCATACACTAAATTCTCTCATAATACCTTTTCTTTCACAAAACTGAATCCGATCTCTTATTCTTGAACTTCAGTTCACATATCACATCTAATTACCTTAAACCATTTGATCTATAGATATTCTACTCTAGTTATAAAGGACTAAGAATGCCCACTAGACTACATCCTTAGTATAGCTAGAGAAGAAAACCCATTTAAACCTGCTATAATCATTTGTGACACTAGGAGTATAACTTATTCCATTAAGCATTTAACACATGTTCGACCAAACAACTCAAGAGCAACATCTGTAAAGTTTGACAGATAGACTTACTGTTTTGGACTTACAAGAAGCTCTATGTTGCTTTCCCTTTTGACAAGCAACCATGTTTGATCATTTTCAAAAAGTTTTGAAGGTAAACCTCTTACAAGATTTTCAATTAAACAATTTATACATAGTTTGAAATTTATGTGGCTATAGCTCCTATGTCCCCAGAGTTTAGATTTCCAACAGATGTAAGGCTTTTGCAAAGAGACAAGTTTTAGCCCTTCTTTAGGAACGAATATTCTTAAATCAACACTAACATAATGTTCTTGTCTAGAAAACTTTAAGTAAAACATGACTTTCATCAGTTAACTTAAAGTTTGGAGATAAAACAATACATTCAGTGTCATTAAAGAGAACACTATTCTTTTTGTCACACATTTGTGAGATACTAAAGAGGTTAAACTTTAACTCTCTTACAAAATACACATTCTCAAAATCTAAATTACCAGTTTTGATTGTACCCCTGCTTGTGATTTTCCCTCCTTTGGGGGTTCACCTCCAAAGCAACATATCTCCATCTATCCATCATAGTCAATAATATAGGACATTTTCCCTGTCATGTGCCTTGAGCATCCACTAATCAATCTCACATTCTCCTGTAAAACCATTTGTGTGATTGTCCCTTCACATAAGAAAAGAAATCAATACTCTTTTGGGGACCAAGCCATCCACTGACTAGATCGGCCTTTTTGCATCAATATAAATCAAATCCTTTTAAATTTTATTAATGCAACTTGTTGTGTTTGGAAACATGGTCTATAACTTTTAGTCCTTTGGTTTCTAACCCAACAAGCTGAGTGCCTACAGACATAACATTATTTCCCAACATACATAAGTACTGCTTTTGGCCTAGCAGTATTAACTACTGCTTTTGGCCTAACAGCATTAACATAAAATTTCCTTAACAGTATTACCCTCTGATTTAAAATTAACTGTTATTTAAATAATGTATATATTGTGAGTGGGCCACTTAAAACAGTTGAATGTGCATTATTAAAAATGTTGTCATTGGTCTTACACATTCACAGATGCTTCTAGTTGAGCAGTATTAACTGGTCTAGCAGTAGTAAGTGATACTAGGCTGACCTCATTAATACTGCATTTTAGAACCATGTTCCATTTAGCACTGGGGGAGTCATTCTAAAAAATTGATTGAATCACCCTTTGAGTTATAGATCCAAACTGATTTTACCATCATTTATTATTAAAACTGTACTCTGATGGTTATCAACAAACAGACTGCAGGTGATCAAAACTTCCACACGCATAGCAAACTTTATTAATCATCTCAAAATTACTCCTTAATCTTTGAGACATCATGTAATTTCAGTTTCTTTGGTTTCCTCTAGGACTATGTGTGTTCAGTCTATTTTGATCACCTTGTTTAACAGTTGTTTTCCTAGGAGATTTTACTTGCCTTTAGATTTAACAAATTCTATTTTAGCAAAACTAGGTTTAACAGTTTTCTTCTCTATCTTAGGTTGTAACTCAGCTTCATCCTCACTAGCTGATATCTAATCTTCAATAAGTGGGGCACCAAAGTTCTTCCTAACAACATTAGGCTTGTTGCACTAGCCTTAGCTTCAATATATTAATACGAATACTCTAACTAGTATTAGGGTTACAAAACCTTAAGAGCTATAACGATTCCAACAAAACGATAATCTAGATCTCAAACACTGAAGCCCAGGACCTCCTTTTAAACACCACGGACGTCCTAGTCGAATTACAAAATAATATAAAAACTTAAATTATTCTCAAAAAATCTATTCTAGATAAATAACAATCTTATCTCATGAAGTATATATTGATCTTCAAGCAATCTTTTATCTTCACCAGTTGTAACATTTGTACTAGCACATAACTTAGCACCACAGTAGTAACTTATACACCAGCAGCATTAACTAAGCAGTAGTAACTTCAAGAAGGCTTTTAATACCCAAGAGCTTCGTTATATTTTCGCAAGCCTCTTTTAAGATCACCACTTGATTTTTCAAAAGGGACAACTTGTCTAATTTGGTTTTTTGGATTTTGTTTCAATAGGTTTGAAAAACACCGTTGGTAATACATGCCAAGATCAAGATCTTTTGATTTTTACAAACGTTTCGAATCAATTTTTCAATAAATAAAACTATCGCGTTTCGAAAAGTGGTGGTCTTTGCATAGATTACCAAACTAGATATTTTCGGAATCCATGAATCGATCAAGCTTTAAAAATACAGTATATTTTTAAAATCTTGAGTGACATCCTCGGCTTCAGAAATCAATTATGTAAACTAGAAGGGGGGTTTTAATAAGTTATACCGTTAATTAGGTTTATAAAAACATTGCATATAAAAACACTAGATTCGAAAATAATGCAAAGATCAAATTTAGCAATATGAATAAACAAATGTATCCAACTACTTGCAACACAATCACAATTACAACCAAAAAATATGTAAGAATAAGTACAAGATAAAATGTAATGATAAATAACAATCAAACCACAACACGAGATTAAAGTGTTCGCTATGAAAGCTCATCGTCTCCCTAAAACAAAACATAAAAAAAAAAAAAAAAAAAAATATAAAAAAAAAAAAAAAAAAATTCAATATGAGAAGTGTTGATTACAGATCTACAATTACAAGTACAAATTCTAACAATACAACCACGCTCACAATATTTACTACAAAGAACTACATAACCGTAAGTAACATGATATATACAACAATCCACGCAATCATGATCACAATGCAAGTGTAAAGGTAAAACGATAAATGTAAAGAAATAAGTAAAGCGAAAGGTAAAAGAAAATGCAAAACGAACACGGTGATTTATAGTGGTTCGGTCACGAAGTTCCTCTTCGCCCTACTTCACTCCCCGATTATCCAACTCGAGAGTTACTTCACTAATCAACAAGCTCCCTTTCGGCGGAGAAAACCTTATAGTGTTGCTTACATTATTTTCCGACACTAAGCTAGATGTCGAGTTCTTCTTCGGGTATAACCAAACCCGTTATGTTTTATGGCCCAACATAACAAACCTTGTGTTTTATGGCCTAAACACATAAACCGTGTCGCTTACATTATTTTTTGACACTAAGCTAGATGTCGAGTTCTAATCTTAGCTAGAACCAACCTACCACTTTACAAACACTACCAAATCACAAGATCTACACTATCGGATTTATACACTATCCGATTTACACAATCACACAAGATAATCAAAATAGATATTTAGATCTTAGAAGAAGAGTGGAGAAATCACTAATCTATAACACTTCGTTTTTTGGCGAATACGAGTGTTCTTCTCTTGCACTTGATAGAGGAAAGAAGAGGATGAGATTGGATCACTTAAACAAGATTATACAATGTTAGTGATCAAGAGATTTAGTGAGAAAAGTAAAATCTGGTGTAGAAGCTTCTATTTTGGGGGGAAAACCATATTTGAATTTTTATATTTAAATAAAACATTTCTTTTATTAATAAAAATATTTTGTATATTTTTATTTTTGTAAAAATACTTTTGTAGAAATGTAATGGTTATGAAAAAATATTTTCTTGATCACTAATCATGTTTAATGATTTGTTTGTACATACCTTACAATGATTTACGTCGAAATGGAAATTTACGTTCAATAACAAGTAAACGTTTATTTTTATTGTAGACGTTTTTACATTTTTTCACCTTCAAAACGTGGAAGAGTCGAAAATTATAAATAACGTTTTTAGGCATTATTTGTATTAACAGAAACAATTAAGCACGTATTTTAGAGTTATTTACATGATTTAAAGGGTTAAATGACCTCGAAAAAGTGTATAAAATGACACCTCATCATAGAACGTAAGCTGAAAGAAACTATTGGATTCTTAGCTCAGCAGAAAATTGATTCAAATGAAGCTTTGAAAACACAAGCATATGAAACTTTTCAAGTTAAAGAGAAAAATGTTGAGTTAGTACATCAGAGTTCCTTAGAACATATAAGATATGACCGTCTTCAAAAAGAAAAAGAAAAATTGCAACAAGATTTCAAACTAAGGGAAGAAAAAGACATTGACAAATTGATCGCTTTGGAAAACCAAGTAAAGTTTTTAAAAGACATTGTTTATAAATGAAATCAATCTGTTCAAACATTCATATGCTAGCTTCTAATCTGAGTTCATCATATAATGGTAGACTAAGTTTTTTAAATCCTAAGTACCTCAAGAAAGCTCAATCTGAAAAACTATGTTTTGTATAAGATTCCATATGACAAAGATGATCTTGCAAACATATTTGCTCCAAATCGAGAAGAGACACTAACTCTTGAGCAAGAGAGTAGATCAAAACTGTATAAGGAAACTATTAAAAAATATGATTACACATATCAAACAGTCTTTATGAAATTTTTACAACGCAAACACGAGAATATCTTGATCAATTGTACTATGCCAATGAAACCCGAAAGAAAATGTGACGAAAATCTTTTGTTGAATATAAGCTAAATATTGCTAAAAATATTGGTTTTCTACCTACTCAAGCTTCATTAAGCAAGAGTTGACAAGCTTTCAGTGCTGTTAAACATAACATAAACCATTTCAAAACAATTGTTGACTTGGATTAGGAAAAATGAATGGATAATCAATGGCAACAACCAATCACTTAAGAGATAATCGTGCTTGTGAAAAATCTTTTAATTCCTCTTGCAATAAAGTCAAGAGAAAATGCTAACAAATTTGAACGTGCTCTTAAACAAGAAATGTTTGAAGATTTAGAGTACGTTCAATCTCTTGAAAGGAGGTTGACGAACTTGAATATGAAAAAGCTGAATTTTCAAATGAATATGATCTACCTCTCCAAGAGTGTGTTTAAAAGGATATCATGTGTTATATTCTTCGTTCTTACGAGAGTCTTGATGAAAAAACAGAATTGCAATGCTTGTATCTTGAGAAAATTAAAGAATGTGAATGTCTTGCGATTAAGCTTTCCATACGAACTGAACATGTTAGTAAACAAGATTATAATGAGCTTTCAAAAAGTT
>BQNB010114442.1:3247-21749 GCA_026074375.1 Tanacetum coccineum
GATAGGGGATGGAACCATGGACGGACTCATGAGCACCCCTTGATGTTAATAATCTCTTTTGGGTATGGATCCGCATGTGAGCACTGTCGTTATGTGATTATATGTGCTTAATGAAAAGTACCTTGATTCGATTAATGCCGTAGTGCTTTCGATAGATTTATGTATACTCTTAGTGATTTTCGCATTAATGCGCTTTCTTTCAATTTGCATGGCTTGACGGTTAGCGAGCATGCAATTATGTGATTTGGTACGCTTAATGATAAGCGTCTTGTTTTGAATAATGCTGTAACGCTTTCGATGGAGTTATGTTCACTCCAGACGATTTTTTTTATAATGACGTGATCCCTTTTAACGAGGCCCGTTGGTCGATATGTGTTTTGATTTGACCGGTGTGATCACCGATGATTTTTGAATTAATTGTCGCTTTAAAATTCTTCCAAATGCGTCCGAGGTCGTGTGGCCATAATGTGAAAACATGTGAATTCATTCGAGAATGTCGTCTTTCCCGCATTGCAAGTGAAATTGGGACGAATAAAGCAATTAAGCGCCGGGACGTCGCTTCCTAAAGGAGGGGAGAATGTGACAACCGTCAATTTTCGAAACCTTAAATAACTATGTTACCCTTTTACTTTTCGAGTTTGACTTGACTTTTGACCGTTTGAGCTTTTATCGTCATATAAAAACAATTACCACGTAACCGATAAATTTTTCGAAACGTATAAAAAAATAAAATAATAATAAATAAATAAATATAAGTCATAATTATTATTTCATGATTTTCATTTATAAATTTTAATTTTTCAAATTTATCTGGCTTGAAAACGAGAACAGGTACCGACACGAGACAAAAAATTTTTTTTTTTTATTTATCGAAATTATTTAATAAAAATATTTAATAAATTATTTTACATTTTATTTAAAAACGTTGTTGAAAACACGATCATTTAATTAAGATTTATATATATATATATTTTTTTTTTCGCACAAAGCTTAAAAGTATTACTCAATATATAATAAACAATTTTAAAATGAACATTACAAAATATTTACGAAATATGGTCGAGTGAATACTCGTTCTCGATGGAAAAATCATTTGAAAAACAATGGCGCAAGTCTCGTCTTTTAAATCATCCGTTAACTCGACCAAACGAGACCCGAACCGTTATTCTACAAAACTATACAAAATATTTACAACATTTACCCCTCATCTTTAACCCACTTGCCACTTTGATTTTTATATCTTACTACAAATACATTTTTATTTCTTTTATACTTCATTCATAAAAAATTTAAAACACACACCACTCAAAATCCTCTCCCCTCTCTCTCCAATTTCCGGCCTGCCGCCGCCGGCCAACTGCCGCAGCCGGAAATCTTTTCTGGCGGATTTTCTGGCGAGCCTCCATCTTCTCCGGCGAGTATTTTCACAACCAACCCACCATCATCGCTATCCTCCCCCACCGATCTATTAACCCATCACCACTACCTCGTCCTCCTTCTCATTTGGTCACTGGCGTCATTTTCAGGCCACCTGCCGCCTTCCACACCGACATGAAACATCACAGCCGACATCAACATCACCATCCTCACCATTCCTCAGCCCCCATCGCACAACCTCCGACAGCCACGACACCCTTCCCCTATTCCACCACAGATCCACCACCACTGTCACGCCACCACCTTAATTTCATTATCACAGCCGCCATACACCATCACAAGCATCTGAAGATCTGTTTTTCTTACCTCGTTTTTCGTGCATGGTGGTTACATTGATTTTAAAATGGGATATTTAATTTAGTGGTTGATTTGGTCATGGTTTATGTCGTGTATGGGCTGTCCGCCGCCAAACCACCATCGTGGTGGCGGTCGGACGACGGTACAGCCACCATAGCCGCACCATGTGGTGTCGGGCTGTGGCGGCGCAACCCTTGGGGGTGCCTCGCTATGCTTACCCGCATGACGCCACCGCTGTGGCGGCGGCCGAGCCGGTTGTGGCCACCACAGCCGCGCCATGGTGGTGTCAGGCTTGTGGTGGTGATTCCCCTCCTTTTGTTAATTTATTTCGTATAATTTATTTTTGATCATTTATTAATTTTTCCGATGTGAAATCGTGGTTAAAAAGGGCGTTTGGATTTGTATATAAATCTGCCATTAGGGGCGTTTGGATTTGTGGATAACAACTATGTAGGGATGTTCGGATATGAGTTTTATAGCCTTAAAGGGGTGTTTGGGACAGCAGCCCCTAAATAAGGGTGTGTTTGGTTTTATTTATATTTGATTTTTATGTAAATATGACTAGTTATTAATTATGAAACACGTAAGTAATTGCGATATTGATTGAGAAAAGAGGGAAAATAATGTATTTTATATACATGGGAACGTTGTATAAACGACAAGGTCATGCCAAAATTTCTAAAAATCTATATACTTAGTAATTTTTCTCTTAAATTTCGATTATCAAAAAAATCCAATAAATGGGCAACATTATATAGTCTTTATATATTTATCAAATTATAATTACATAATAACCCGATGAATAGTAGAAAACTATACTTCTATAAACGACATAACTATTTTAACTAAAATCATCAAGAAAATGAAACATTAACTTATAATATATTATTTTATAAGTCACGACTAAAATATTAATATAAACTTTTATAAAAATTTTAAAGACATTAATTGTCTAACTTGTATTCTTAAAACGTATGTTCACGTTTATTAAATAAATCTTTAATGAATTCTTTAGTAATTTTCGAATGCGTTTCGAATAATATTGTTTAAATTAAATCCTCGCCTTTCTTATGTTTATAATAATAATTCTTGAAAGAATTTGCATACTTAAATAGAAGCCCCTTTCGGAATTATTTGCCTTTGGTTTATAAATTCACGTTAATAAAAAAACATTAATTATACGCGTCCGTTTTCATATGTAATGTATATATGGAATATACATTACATACTTGTTTTGTCATTTTGTTTATTTTATTTGGCCAACGACCGAAATGTTATAATTTTAAATTGAGTCTTTTTATTTTTGAGTCGTGTCGATGTAACTATCCATCGGAAAAACCCCAAAACTTATACCTCCCTAAATGAATGGAGCATTACCGTTAGGATTAATTGCAACTTCGCGATCGCGACAAGATGTTCATTGAAGCCACGTGGTTATTAGATTATCCGATTATTGCTTACGAGCAAGGTGAGTTCATAGCCTCGCATTTAACTCTTTTTATGTTTTGAAAACCCGCGAGGGAGATACATGCTTGTTTTAGAAAATCGAACACAGGTGATTTTATTATGTGAACGTTGCTATGAGTGTATTGTTGTGGCCCTTCCTTCATGAACCGTCAATCACCGCTAACCGGTGAACGCTGATGCAATAATAATAGATCTATTTTGGCCTAACGACCTGTCTGGCGTGTGTTCCTTGCGAGGGCATACGGGGACATATTGTATTTAGTATTGGGAGTGTGTAGCACTATCACTCCAGGTTGGGCACATGGTTAAGGTTCGGTTCGTGGCTCTAGCATCGTTGTGATTGTTCTATGAACTAAATGTTTTGCTATGCTTGTGTTCAAAATGATCGTTTATAAACTCTATGAATTCACTCAACGTTTTCGTTGACTTTTTAGCATGTTTATCTCAGGTATATGCTTGCTAGCTTGGATGGGATGGAATGCGGATATCGAAGGACGTGGACTTGTGAACTTTGCACATATGATGAAATGTTTTCTTTTAAAGAAACTTAAACATGTTGTGGATTATTTTGAAATGAGTTTTTATAAAGTTATTGGGACCTTGTAACTCTGATCTTTTTAATAAAAATTGAATGTAGTTTACCGTGACTCGTGAGCTTATATTATGAAGTAGCACCCCAATGTTGTATTCCGCTGTGTTGTAAATTTGGGGGTGTCACAGTACTGGGTATGAATTTGATCTTTATGTTAGGTTGATCAAGGTCACAAGTCCACGTGTGTGATGCATTTATAATTATGTTGCGCACCATAATTATAATTGCCTCTTTTCACACGTCTATTATTTCTAAGACCACACCTCTTGATGACAGTCAATAGAATTTCTCCAGATCCTGATATATCTTGTTAGAACCTGGGTGGATGGAATACTTCGATTTATGAAACCTGTAGGTTATGGGCCTACCACGCTTCTGCTGCGCCACTCTGATTGTAAAGAATCATTATCGATTAACCTTTAAAAGTCAACATCAAATAAGAATGCTATCACACGTCTTTGTCAAAACTTTCATACCTAGTGGTATTAAAACCATTTGACATTGTATAGATTCTTGTGTGTTTCCTTGTTATTATGTTACAGGATATAACGAAATTTTTTAGAATATGGAGATCATCATGAAAAGGTAAGATAGATAGTAAGGATAAAAGATCTTTAGTTAAATCATCTGAAAAGTTAGGAAAGGTGTTTCCTGGTGAAGCCAGAGAATAGTCTGATAAAGCCGGGATATAGTCAAGAGAATGTGTAGAGGAAAAAGTATCCTCAACATCAGAATCAGATAGGATAATAATAGGATAGATATATTCGGGAGTAGACATAATTATGTATAACAACTCAGTGTAAATAACATAAGTTATTTATATAATAGTATAGTAGTTATGTATTTTTACATACTATTCGGAAAAAGTAGTGGCATCTTCACAATTCAGGGAATGTAGTGGCACGGAGGACATTGATGGCAAAAGAAAAGTAGTTATAGTTAAGGTTTTACCCTTGTTCTCTATAATCATGGGCTCTGATACCACTCTGTAACACCATCATTTTTACATATAGCAGCGGAAGCTAATATGGGGTATTACTTCATAGTACAACAATCATAATCATAGAAAACGACTCAAAAGAGACGTTGTTCAAAAGATATGTTATCATTCATTTAAAATCAGAGTTTTACAAAGGCAGGTCCCAAAATCTAGTTACATACAATGTGAATGATAACAAGTTTTAGCCATCTTCAAGTCCATGCCACTCCATGCCATAAGTTGCTTCAATTACCTGAGATAAACATGCTAAAAAGGGTCAACACAAAGGTTGAGTGAAATTCATAGGTTTGAAATGTAATAGTTGAATACAAGTTGTCATAATGGAAATATTGGTATTGCAGGGATAATTATCATGGAGAACATTATTATCCTCGAGAACAGTATTATCATGGAGAACATTATTATCATGGAGAACAGTATTATCACCCTAAACTCGTGAATCACATAAAGTGATATTGGGAGATACTACCCAAAGAGACATTAAAGAAATATTGGGAGATACTACCCAAACAGATATTAAAGAAATATTAGGAGATACTACCCAAATAGATATTGAAGAGATATTAGGATATACTACCCAAATAGATATTGAAGAGATATTGGGAGATACTACCCAAAAAGACATTAAAGAAATATTGGAAGATAATACCCAAATAGATATTAAAGAAATATTGGGAGATACTACCCAAATAGATATTAAAGAGATATTGGGAGATACTACCCAAAGAGGCATTAAAGAAATATTAGGAGATACTACCCAAAGAGACATTTTCATGTACTTAGGCAATAATATATTAGGATAGCATATAGTTTAGAAAACACTTGCATTCATGATGTACAACAGGTATCACAGGTTTATAAAGTATGTGAGGTTATGAACTCATTAAGTCTTTGAAAAGTAATCACATTGTTATGAGTATATAAAAGAGTTTGTAATAAGCATGTATCCCCCTCGCGGGTTTATAAAACATGTAAATAAGTAAAGGAGAGGTTATGAACTTCACCATATAAGTTTTAAGTACTTGTGTATATTTAAAACAATTGAGCATGTATCCCCCTCGCGGGTTTATAAAGCATGTAAATAAGTAAAAGTGAGGCTATGAATCTCACCTGATAGGTAGATGTAATATATATTCCAAAATGAAAGCTGACGACTTTATGACAATCTTAACAGGGAAGGTTGATATAGCAAAATGATAGTAAACAGCCATGTCATGCAACCTGAGGAAATACGTTAAGTCTTAGGAAGATTGTACTCTAGAACTTTGATTCTAAGAGTTTAATATTGTTATAAGTTTGATTAGAGAGTTTGGAATTATTGTATTACCGTTTGGGCCATCATAATTCAGAAGTCATTCAGTAAACGTTTGAGGAGCTAGGGCACTTTATATCATAAACCCAATAGCTCAGTCAGAACATAATACCAAGATGAAATCTCTTAATATGAAGTTCCCTAGTATTGTGATATGATATAATCGGTTTTAAGCGTTTTGATCAATATCTGGAAATGATAAGCACGACAAGCGTTAATTAAAGTTATGTCTTGTAATGTTTTGAACATGTTTTATACTTTTTCAAAATGTTACATTTTAGACCCTTAAGAATGAAAAATGGCAAAATATACCCTTGGAGTTTGCACTTTTACGAGTTTGGTCCTTCAAGTTTAAAAGATATACAAAGTAAACCTTGTACTTTGGAAAGTGACATAATAGACCCCTATAGTTATAACTTTGATAAAATGACATATTCAGCCCTTCTAGTTATTAATTTCAGAAAGTTACGATATATACCCCTTGCATGGAATACTTTTGCAAAACAAGTCCGAATTGCCATGCAAGCTTATTTTAACATTCCAAAAGACATTTGCAGGTTATAGCTTATTAATATAAGCTAAAATATGAAGGTTTAACATAACAAAAGTTTAAAATAACGATTCGTTAAGCTAGGAAGCAAAACGGGTCAAATTAGGGTTTCAAAACGTAAACGCGCGGGTTTTAAGTTCAAATTCCTTCAATAATCAATAAAGTGGTTATAATAACATTAGTTAAGCATGTTAGGATAGATTATAACAATATTTAGCCATTATAACATTTACTTTTAAGAAAAACATAAAATTAGGGTTTCGGGTGTACGGTTTTGGATCAAAACGGAAAATGAGCATGAATTGAGTTATGAAACTTTAACAAGAGTTTATTTAGGATCATATGAACATTATAAGGGTGTAGGAGCAGGTATGAAGATGATAGAACCTGGGTTTGAGCTTATAGCTTGAAAACGGGTCGAAATCGGGACTTTTAGCTTCGTATGCCTAGTTTTCTTGCTTCGGGTCTTTAAATCTTCAAAGCTTCGCTTGCTTACTTCTCTTAGATCTTCTTAGAACTTATTGGAGCAAAGGATTGCTGCCTTATATGGGTTATAGAGAGAAAAGGGTGGGTGCGAGTTTGAATGAGGGATTTGTGCTTCTATTTATAGTCGAACAAGATGGAGGAGGCTAAGGAAGCTTTGTATTCTGATCCAAGACATGTGTACTAGCTACTAACTGATGTGGGAAGTCTAGATGATGAGTTTTACAAGCTAGGATAGTAGATTTAGGTGGTGGATAGCTTCTATGCTTGCCACGGCTGAATTAGCTACCAAGGGAGTCATGTGGCTTCATTTGAGACCAAGCAAAGGTACAAGGAGCTGCATAAGGTGCTTAGGAGGGTTAAGGTGCTTGTCATTCAGGTGCTTGTGTGCAAGAAATAGTTCAAAGTAGGTTATTTTGCAAGACATGTGTACTAGCTACTAACTAATGTGGGAAATCTAGATGATGAGTTTTACAAGCTAGGATAGTAGATTTAGGTGGTGGATAGCTTCTATGCTTGCCACGGCTGAATTAGCTACCAAAGGAGTCACGTGGCTTCATTTAAGACTAAGCAAAGGTACAAGGAGCTGCATAAGGTGCTTAGGAGGGTTAAGGTGCTTGTCATTGAGGTGCTTATGTGCAAGAAATAGTTCAAAGTGGGTTATTTTGCAAGATTGGCAGCCGCAGGTTCATATGAGCTTATTAAGGCTCAAAATGTTTTTCTTGGCTTGGTTTTCGTATACATTGATCATGTAATGATAGATTACTGATATTAGGCCATGTATTAAGGATTATTAATGAAAATTGGTTGGTTGTTTTGGGTAAAATAGGTCAGAAAAGAATAAGATAAGCCGTGGGCACATTAGGGTACATTAAGGTTTTCATTAGAGTTTTCAAGGCTTATAACTTTTGTACATTGCTAGGAAAATGATAGATGATGGATTGTAAACTCATTTTAGGAGTTTACATAGGCACTTGATTGATTGTTGGAGGTTTAAATGGTTAAAAATGAGTAAACGGGTTGAATGTTCTCATTAGGACACGATTAGGGTTTCTTGGATTCATTTCGTGTATAATTGAGATGAAATGTTGCAATGATGATTGTATATGATTATTAATATTGTAAAATAAGTTATTTTAACTTATTTGAGTGTTGGTTGAGGTTTATAATGGATAAAATGAAGAAACGGGTCATGGTTTAGTATTTTGCTCGGGTTAGGGTTTCTGACTTTGGTTTCTTGTAATTTCATGAAATGGGAATGAATATGGATTATAAATGAAGCATTTGACTTGCTTGTAACTTGTACTTAATGGATTGTACAAGATTCTTTAGGAAAACAGAGGTAAAACGGCTATTTTGGATGTCATGCTTAATGACTTGTACATTGTGCTTTTAAAGACTTGTACTTTGACTTGGAGGGACTTTATATTTCAAATGAGATGTTATATTACTTGTACTTGTGCTTTAGTAGTTTATACATTCACTTTAGATGTTAACTTTTCATGGAATTAGAGTTTAGAGGTATATGATAACGGTTTAAAGCCCGTCTTGATAAATGGTACATCATATGAGTAATGTACTTTGTAAAAATGATATTAAGATATTAACTTTACATATTATGATGTTTGCTTGACATATATGTAGATAGGATTGTCAACTTTAGTTATGCAAGTTACGTTGAATAATAAGAGATTAAAGCAAAAATTTCCCCGTGAAAAAGTGATATATTATATAACAGAGAGATATTACATTGGTGAAAATTTTGGGTTGTTATAGGAAGCAAAGTTATCAATTCAACATTGGAAAGATTCATAGCATAAAAGAGTGTATAAGCAAAATCAAAGAAGAGTCAGAGATAATCCAGAAGACTATTTTTCTAATCACAAGATTACAGAAGTTGTCAGAATTATTAATGATCAACAATATAGTTTGGATTATATGGAACAAATTCTTGTAATAAGAGAAAATGATAAGCCGAATAGTTTTTCTAAAGCTGACTTCAAGTACCGGAACAAGAATGATATCGAAGACTTATACTATCTTTGTCGAAATAAGAAGGTTAATTATCGTGAAACTAAGCTGTTGAATTTATTAGCAACGTTCATCAAGAGTCGTGTTATCTGGGAGAGAGTTCATGATTTTTAGTTTGGAATCGAGAGTTACCAAATCAAGGTCAGCTTAACTGCACCAACATTGACATTTCTAGGTATTGAAGCACATGAGCTGTATTCAATAGTCAACAAACCAACTACGGGTTTGATTTACTTAAGTAGAAAAGATGAGAAACGGGTTATGTACATGGTAGAGATTGTCAAGTTTTGTGATGCTATGCTGGAAAAGGTTTTGAAAGAAGTAAAGCTCAAGATTTTTCAATTTGAACGACGAAAGAAACAACCTCTGCTAGGTGAATTAGATCATGACATAATGAAAGCATTCTAAAGAGAAATTACCAAGAGACTAAGACACCGGGAGCAGATGAGGATATATGAATCTTTTGTGAATGGAAGACTAATTCTACCGATGATGAAGCGTTTATAATAATCAACCATTAGTGAGAGATTGTTAGGTTTAAGAAAAGTGTTTATTATTAGATGAATTGGTCTTTGTATTGTTTTGTTTAGTTTTACCATTTGTTAGTAATTATAATTTAATAAAGTCGATCCTGGTCAAAGTTAAGTAAAGTTGACCAAGGTTTGACTAAAGTTAGGAAAATAGAATAGGAACAACAATAAGTATAAATACCCATCTAGGAGGGGTATTTATACAAGTCTTTACATTTTGTACTTCACTTCTCCCTTCTATTTCTATTTTCCCTTTTGGAATGAAAACTTTGAAAATGATGAAAAATACTCTCTAACTCCGCTCCTTACATTCTTTCATTTTTGTATGATATCTACTATGCAGACATGACATATAAAAATAGCCAACATTTGAAATTCAAATCTGGTCCAACCAGCTAGACGCACGGATCCACCAACAACTGTATTCGTCCTTCGGTTTTGCTAGATCCGTGATGTGCAACTAGGATAGATTTTGTCATTTTGTGATTAACCCCAAATCTTAACAAAATATTCTTATGTACGTAAAAATCAGATTAATTAGATTCTTCTAGAAGGAAAATATTTCATAACATAATTAAGGAAAGATTTTCTAGATTTGGGATGATTTGGGAAGAGTTGGAAAGATTGTTTCCACTTATGGTTAATCCAATTTTGTCTTACATGATTAATATAACTAGTTTATAATTAATCATGTGTTTACTTAAACTCATTTGATTAGAAAGGTTTATTTAAATGATTAAGTTTGAATGTAATAGAAAATATTTTTCCTTAATCATTAACTACGTTTAATAATGCCATATTCATACCTTAAGTGATTTGTCGTCATCAAGTAAACTTACGACTAAATAACTTGTTTGCGTAAACTTTTACGTAGTATGACATTATATTTGTTACTATCAAAACATGAAGATCATTAAATATAAATATCGTTTTTATGCGAATATTTGTATTAACATGCATGATTGTTTTGAGTAAATTGAGTTATGAAATTATGAGTATAAATTGTTTATATGACTCTTGCCATTACAGAATAATGTTTATTCAATATCAAAAGTTCATTAATGTAAAAATGAAAAATTATGATGGTAATGATTATATGCACAATTATATGATAATGATATGTATTAGACTGCTAATTATTACGAGTTATGACAGGTTAAATGATAAAAATGGTTTGGCAATAATTAGAATTCTAAAAATTAAAAACATTATAAAAATTGTAACTGAAAATTTTGAAAATTCAAAGGAAGTACGCCTTACTTATTGCAAAGTACACCGCACCTTTTTCCCTGAACAGATACAAAATGTTGGTATTTTGTTCGTTATGAGAAAACTTGTACGTCTATTACTTGTTGAATGTTTGTTGATGCTTCTTGAGTGCAGAACATTACTTATTTTTATTAGTAATAACCCACTAATGTTTTATTTGATGTTGTCTTGTTTTAATAAAGAGATGGATCCTAACACTAGCTTGGGACGTATATACATGGGTGAGCAACATGGAGTTTTGTTAACTGATAAGGTTGAAAATGAAAGGCATTAGGACGGACATGAGTTTCAAGATATAGCAGATAGTAGTAAAAAGAAGGTAGCAAAGACTTTTACTTTCTATAAGATGGAAACAGAGGAAGAAAGTGATCGATATATCACTCCTTGTTTCATGATTAGTTTGCATGCGTATGATAGAGAGACCAACCTAGAACACGATAAAAATATGATCTCAAATGAATTCACCGTTAAGCTTCTCCTAGATTATGAGGAGAAAGTTAGAGAAAAATTTGTGAAGAAAGAATTATTAGTTCCATTAAATGGAGAATTGTATTTCGTTAACTTCAATATCAACCCAGAACAAGATGATGTAAAGCCTGGTGTTGTGTTTGGCAGATCATTCCTTAGACTTATAAAAGGAATAGTAGATTTTAGGAATGAGGTCATTGTAACACCCCCAAAATGGGTCGCAGCGGAAATATGTCTGGGAGCGTTACTTCATGAGTACCTTTGCACAAGATGCGAGAGAACGACCTCTAAATGTGTCATTTGAAAAGTAATCTTATATTGTTTAGACTCTAATGCACATCAAGTAAGCCAATCATCTAATTCACCGGAGAAAAAAATGCTTAAAAATATCAACATAAAGTTGGTGAGTTCATAGATTTTTGTAAGTATAAATGTGAATCACTAAACTATATATATAATTTTACTGTGTTACAAGTCTGTTGTCCTAGGAGAAGGGTGCCTCTTTGTTGGATCCCACTTCAATAGATCAAATTCCTTAAGCTTGTTTAAGGTTAAGTTATATTAGATAAATCAAACACAACTATAGTAGAAACTTTGTTAAGTGTATTAAAGATTATGCGAAACTAATCTTTAATATTAGAAGAATTCTTAATGAAATAGTAACACAAAACAATATAATTCAACAATAAAAGCTCCAATATTATTAAGAATAATATGAATACTCTCCTAGTATTAGGGTTACAAAACCTTGAAGCTATGAATAACACTTATCAAATCGTAAAACACACATAAAACCATATTAAACTCTATACCTTAGGTCCTCATTTTATACACCAAGGAGTCCTAGTCGATTTATAATATATTCCTAAGACTTAGAATATTCTCTATGATCTATTCTATAAATAACTAATAATAATCAGGTAAATAATATTGATCTTCAAACAATCTTTATCCTTTCTTATGTATTTATCCATTCTCTGACAGTAGAAACTCTTTTAGCAGACTTAATCTTTGAGCAGTAGTAACTTATACACCAGCAGCATTAACTGAGTAACAATAACTCTAAGATCATCAAGAAGTCTTTTAATCCTAACAATCCTCCCCTAAACTTGATATTCTTCTTCAAAATCTCAAGTTTCTTCATTGAAAGCTTCATTAATCACTAGGAGGATGCTTCTAAACACTTATTTACTTCTTTAGTTATTTTGTGAGAAGTTTAAGAACCTGATATACCATTTCACTAAAATGATCACATTGAAGCTTCTTGTTTAACATATCAGTATATGTAACAGGTGTAAGGGGATATTGCTTCTTTACCAGCATATGAATGTACACATGTTGCATCCTCAATGAATGAACTCTACAGGAATCATATATTTTCCAATCCAACACTCTGTAATCCTGTTGATTCTTCCATAGTTGATCTTCAACATGTGGTTCAAACATTGTCTTCAAATCTCCATATAAAATCAAATCTAAGTCTTCCACTGGCCTTGTTGATCCATATTTAGCTTTTACCAATTTGTACAAGTCTTCCAAATCTTTCTTGTCAAAACTTTTAAGCATTTGACTAAAGACCCTGTACATCTTTGAACTTCCATCAGCTCTTATTATTTGATAGTAGTTGTTCTTTCCTTCTTTATGGATCTTCCAATCAACAATAGTTGGAGGCTTAGTAGCTAAAGGAATAACATCAATTGCTATCTCTTCTTCATACGGAATGACTACTATTAGAATTTGAAGCTCTACTGTTTCTTTATCCTCATCCACCTTCTGCTTCTTAATACTTTCTTGTTCCAGCTTAGTGCCTGCTCTCTTTGAACTGCTCTCTTGTGCTATCTCTGTTTCAGCTTTCTTGGAACTCTCTTCTGCCAACTCAGTCCTGTAGTCAACAAAGGTATTTACCTTTTTCATTGCTTTGTCAAACATTTCTTGAATATTGGTAAAGGACTTGTTCTTCAAACTTTTGGGCTTCCATGCTTCCATGTTTTTCAGATAAGTACACATGATACTCCTTTGTTGAGCTCTTGTTGGTGGTCTATTCCTCTTCTCTTCTGCTCTCTTAGCTGTAAAATATTTTCTTCTTTTCTCTAAGAATTGTACAAATAATCTTGCCTTTTCTTCATCAGTTAATTCTTCTTGCTCTTAAGCTTGCAATCTTTGAGCCAACTGATAATTAGCTTCAATTTTAGCATGAACATCATCCCAAGCTATGTTAACTTCTTCAACCTGTTGAGCTTTTTCTCTGGCAAGCCTTTCTTCTTCATCTTTTTCAGCTTGTAGCTTGAAGGCAAGTTCTTCATCAAACCTTATTAGTTCAAGCCTCTTCAGAGGCTTCACTTGTTCCAACACAGGCTCTTCAACCATAATCCCTTTGCCTTTGTCCTGTGGAGGTTTTGGTACATGTATTGTTGTTGTAGGTGTTGTTGTAGTTGTACCCTGCTCTGGTTCTTGTATCACAACCTTATCAGCCTTGGGTTTTGAACTCTTTAACTATACCAGTGCTTGAGCCAAAGTAATTTCAACATCAATTGCAACTACCTCCTATACAACATTTTCACTTTGTTCTGCAACAAATACTTCCTCACCAGCTAAAGCATCCACATCAAACATTTCATTATCATCATTAACTAGGGTAATGTCTTCATCATCATCAATATCATGAATCCTCCTCCCCTATTTAGATGCATCCTCCTCACCCAAACCTTCTTCATCAGAGGATTCCACTATTCTAGATGAACTAACCTTGTATAGTCTTTTAAGCCCTTGAGTTTTTGACCTTTTTTCTGTTCAAGCTTCTTGACCCTCCTCTTTAAACTAACAATCTCTTCAGCTTGTGTGGTCTTTGTCTGCTCTAAATCAAGAACCCTTTATTGTAAATTGGTACATAGTTCCATTAATTCCTAAAGTTTCAGACTATCCTCACGACTTCGAAGTGTGTTACCTCTTGCGAGCAGTGGATCATTGGAAAGTTTAGATACAATCTCAGACCTAGTCTGAGCAATTTTATCCCCTATGGTTTCTTGGTGCCTGGGACCACTACTTGAACTAGTACCTATGGAACTTGGTTCATTAAGTGTTGCCTTGGATTGGGTCTTATTGATGTTATCATGTCCTGCTCTACATCTAAGCTAGTAGCAGTAGTGGCAGCCCTTTCTAAATTGTCATCCATCTCCTCATTGACAGCCTAATATGCGACATTGGTTGTAGGACCACTAGGCTGAGGTACCTCAGTGTCCTTTCTCTTTGGCCTCTTAGGTTTTTTAGTCTTTTGGGGTCGATATGTTGATGGTTGAATAATGGTGGGTGTGTAATGGGGATCAGTTGGCATTGCTAAACATTTACCCATTTCTTCTTGATTATGTCCTACTATGGTTGGAAATAAGGGTGTGACTCTACCAGAAAATCCTTTCCATACCCTTTTCATATTCCCAAATATTTTCTTAGTGTGAGAGGGTTTATCATAAATTCTCTTGTGAGTTGGCAGCCCATCAAGTTGTTTATTCACAAACACTTGTACAAACCTTAGATACATTAAAAATTTGCCCACATTATCTAAGTTCTTCACCATACTTTCAAAAATATATTTTGAAAAGTTAGACTTCTTGTTTGTAGCTAAATAGATAATTGTAGGAGCCATAGTGCTACTAAACTCATTCCATGCAGTAGTCTTAGAACTTAGTTATTGTAGAATAGTATGAATAAGGAATATCCATTGTGAGGAAAAGAATGCCTTATAGAAAGTAGGCTTCTGTGAAATTTTCTCATACCTCATTAATGTCAGTTGTTCAAAGATGGTATCATTGGGTAGACAATCAACACCTTCAGCATCTTCTAGTTGAAGATCTCTTCTTACAATCGACTTAGTAATGATGATATTCTTTCCATTCACTAGGGCTTGTAACTGCACTTCCCCATTGACTATTTTCGCCTTGACAGTAGCCCAGAATTTTTCAATGCACGAAGAATAGATTGTAGGATTAACCATTAGTGCATACTTTATAGTATGTGCATTAAGAAAATCCACTATCTGCTCAAACCCTTCACTTTCAGCAGGTTTAGACAAAAACGCAACCATGTTATGAGTATCAACAAACTTTAGGGTCGTCATTGTGTTGAGTTTTGATAATGAATGATGAAATTGATTTAGGGTTTGTGATTAGAGAGTATATGAGTGAATGAAATCGATTAAATGAGTGATTGAAACCCTTAATCGAAGTATTTATGAAAATACCCTCAACAACATTATCGTTCAACTAGCAGTAGTAACCCAGCAGTAAGTTATGCCTAGCAGCATTAACTTTTAGCAGCAGTAGTAAGTTATGCCTAGCAGTATTAACTTTGAGTCACCAACATTAACTCCAATTCCATTCCAAACACTCTATCTGTTTCTAATATATTCAACTCTCTTTCTGTTTTTCAACTCACCATTTCTCTTAATTCTTTTACTCACCAAATCACCCTGTCTGTTTTTATACCACACATCTCTCTTTTTGTTTTTTTTCCCACCAACTCTCTTAATTCTTTTTATCACCAAAACTCTCTGTCTATTTTCTCTAATAACCAGCTTTTCCATCATCAATCTAACACTTTTTGTTGCTTTTTTTGCAAAATATTAGTCCAAAAACCAAGAAAACACAAGCCATAGCCATTTTCACGATTATCACAATATTAATTATACCTAACAGTATTAAGTATAACTAACAGTATTAACTCAGCAGTATTAAGTATAACCAACAGCACTAATTATACTTACCAGCAGAAACTTTTAATGACATGAATAACAATACTAATTAATACAAAACTCTACAAAAACATAAAGAGATAAATGATTTTAGAGATTTATAATTCCAATACTAACAATCAAATATTAAAACCTACTTAGATAAAAGCTTTTGTAAGTAAATCTGCAACATTCTTGTCAGTATGGATTTTGACCATTTGATTCAACTTCTTTTCATTGCAATCCCAAATAAAATGATGTCTAATCTCTATATGCTTTGTTTTTGAATGAAAAATAGGATTTTTAATTATGTAAGTAGTACTGTTATTTTCAATAAAGATCTTGGTCTGCATAAAATTGTACCCATAATCAAGTAGTTGATTATGAATCCAAAGCAATTGTCCACAGCAACTTGAAGCAGCCACATACTCAGCTTTTGTTGTGGAATTTGCAACCACTGTCTGTTTCTTGCACTGCCATGATATTAATCTAAATCCAAGGAATTGACAACCTCCTGTTGTAGACTTCCTATCCAAGCTTGCTCTAGTATAATCACTATCAGTGTATGCTACCAAATCAAAAGGAGAATCTTTTGGATACCAAAGGCCCAATTTTGGTTGACCTTTTATGTACCTAAAAATCCTTTTCACGACATAAAGATGTAAAACCTTTGGATTGACTTGGTATCTAGCACAGGCACACACTGCAAACATGATGTCAGGTCTGGAAGATGTAAGATACATAAATGAAACAATCATTGACCTATACATATGAACATCTACTTCTTCACCATCTTCATCCTTGAGCAAAGGCTTTTTAGTTTCTAATGGCGTGCATGCAGTCTTGACTTCTGTAAACCTAAATTTCTTTAAAATTTCATCAACATATTTATCTTGACTAATAAATATGCCATCCTTCTTCTGCTGTACTTGTAATCCCAAGAAGAATGTAAGTTCTCCCATAGAACTCATCTAAAATTTCTCATGCATTAACTTTTCAAATGCATTGCATAGCTCCTTCGTTGTTGAACCAAAGATGATATCATCCACATAAACTTAGACCAGCAAAATATCACATTTGTACCTTTTGATGAATAAGGTTTTGTCAATTTTCCCTCTTTGAAAATCAGTGTCCAACAGATATGTTGACAAGGTTTCATACCAAGCTTTAGGAGCTTGATGTATTCCATACAGTGCTTTTTCAACCTTGTATACTCTATCAGGAAAGTCTGGATCTTCAAATCCTGGTGGTTGACATACATACACCTCTTCTTCAATCTTCCCATAGAGAAAAGCACTGTTTACATCCATTTGATACACCATAAAATATCTAAATGAAGCATAAGCTAAAAATAGCCTAATTGCTTCAACTCTTGCAACAGGAGCAAATACTTCATTATAGTCAATCCCTTCTTCTTGTGTATACCCTTGAGCAACCAATCTTTCTTTATTTCTTATCACTATACCTCTTTCATTATTTTTATTCCTGGAACCCCATTTAGTGCCTATAGTCCTTTTTCCATCTGGTAAATCCACCAATGTCCAAACTTCTTGTAACTTGAATTGTAGAAGCTCTTTTTGCATAGCCTCTATCTAGCTTAGATCCTTCAATGCATGAATTACCTTTTTGGGTTCTTCCTATGATAAAAAGCAAGCAAACAAGCAGTTTTGAAGGCCTTTATGATTTGTTCTTTGTTGAATAGAACTAACAAACCCATGTTCCTCCAAATTATTTAACATTCTTCTTGTTTGTGTAGTAGATTGCAAATCTCCAATTACTTGATCAAGAGGACGATCTTTATGAATTCTTGTAGTTGGAATAGGACTGACTTGGATTGTTGTATCCAAATTGTTCATGTCAGCCTCTGCACCAACATCTTCATCATCTTCAAATGTGCTATAATCTTCCAATTCAGGTATATCTGGATCAACTGGAAGTTCAATGCTTGTTTTTCCCCCAACATCATTAACTTCATTTATGCTAGTAGCATTAACAATGTTAGTGTTATTAACATTATCTTCCTTCTCTTGATCATTACATTCACTATCTTTTCTTGGATCTTCATCAACCTTCTTTCCATTATTACTTGAAGGTTTGAATCCATCATCTTGAGAAATCTTTAGATCTTAGGAAAATGGTGGATCAGCAGTCCATAATGGTAGCAAAATGTAATCTTTAACAGGTTCTGTCTCCTTTCTAGCTTGACCTGCATTATCACTTGCTTTTATACCTGCAAAACCATTAAACTGTGTACCTGCAACAATTGGCTTATAATTCATTGTTCTTGTTAATGCATCAATATCAAATAGCCAATCTGGTCCACTACCTACAACATTAGGTGTA
>BQNB010114443.1:0-21749 GCA_026074375.1 Tanacetum coccineum
AAAACCACTAGGTTAGGTGCATTTTAGGCATTTGGTCTAGTTGAAGTATATTTAGAGAACTCTTTGACTTAAAATCTAAGACCTGGACCAACATGTTTCGATAAGTAACTAGGGAGATATGGCCCTTTTACAGAGAGGCAAACCTGCTGTCTTAGGACAGTAGTGACTGCTGTGAACCATTTTGAGTATAACGTTTTATTGGTAACAAAGTGAGTCAAGTGGTTTGCATATTTGGAAACTAGACTTAGAGTAGATAATCATAGACTTCGAAAACGCATTATTTCATGGGAAAACGAAAGAGTTATAGCCAATTTACGACACAAGTTCTTAAAAACTATTTTGAGCAGGTCAGAAAATGTTTTTGCATAAACCAGCATCTAAAACTTATGAAATGGAATAAAGGATTTGAAATAATGAAAGTAGACATTTTTAGCTTTGTTCAGAGAGTTTCCCCAAGAAAAACGACTTTATAACGAGTTAGATACGCGCGTTTTAAGTTGGACTTATAACTACATAAAACTAGTTTTTAATTTACTTTTATGCTTATGTATCCCAAACTGTTTTCCTTATGATTTTTACCTATAACTTATATATACCAAGTGCTATGTTACTAGGGAGTTTCATAATGATATGAGGCCTCTTTGGGGTGTCGTATTGACGAGTTATGGATTTACGACTTAAAATGTCATGGCTCCTCATACGTTCACTACATGACCTTTATATTATGATAGCCCGAACGATAGTACGATATTATTTACAAAAGTCAAATAGCTAAATAAAACTTTAAGTATACTTTATAACAACATATAAATCTATGTTCAACACCTCACTACAAGTATATATGTGTGGCATTGCATTGTGTAATTCATATTCATATGTACGCTTGGAATTTTCTTATACGGCCTATAATTAATTAGGCTGTATTCAGACGTTTACGTGACGCATTATCATTCTATGATTTATACTGTTGATTTACTAACTCAAGGTGAGTTCATATCCCCATGTTTTACATTTTAATGATTTACAAGTTTTGGGATGAGAAACATATGCATGTTTTACAAATGGACGCAAGTGGACATTTTACATTACGATTACGTATTTACCTAAGTAGCGATAACCCCGTCTGAGCCCATTATCATGAACTGTCAATTACTAGGATTGTGAGCGCGAATGATATGAATAGATCTATTGGGATTGACATACCCGTTCAGGTAATTAGCTATCACTGTACAAACAGACGTATACCATGTCGGACATAGGATGTTGCGGGTTAGAACATCAACACGGGAAATGTTGGCAATTTATATTGCCTTTCATATATGTCGAGCTTCAGTGTCATGAGCTTAAGGAAATGAAATTATATTTTATGATGTTTGCATCTGTTGCATTATCATGAGGAAATCTTACGGTCCTACATAATACATTTTATAAACCTATGAATCCACTCAACAATATGTTGATGTTTTAAGTAATGTTTTTCAAGAGATTAATAAGCACGAGGTGCAAGAGATACATTGGTGGTCTTATATTTTGGATGTCATATGCATGAAGATTTGGTTGCATTACATTTTGGGATAATTGTTATGAACTTAAATCTTGTATTTTGAATAATGAACATGTAAAGCTTCAGGCTTTTGTAACAACACTTTGCTAAATCCAATGTATCAATTTTAAACGGCTTTTAATGGTCGTTCTTATATATATCTTGTGTTATTGATCTATGAAGTACCACCCCCAACCCATATTCTGCTGCGACCCAATTTGGGGGTGTTACAAATTGGTATCAATAGCCAAGGTTGTAGAGAAGCATGTTAAATGTTTTTGTTGGACTATAACCATTTTCAAACATTGCATTCATACAAAGGGATTTTCATAAGACATACATACATACACTAGTTGTTGCATTAGTTGATTAGACTAGATGCATTTATGATTGATATACATGTTATGATATAAATGTATATTACTATAAGAGTCTTATATTAAATACTAATATAATTTATTTTGAATTTTCAGATACAGTCATGTCGGATTCTAAGGATTCCACGGTTACATACACTGTTGTGTCTAGCCCATTTGCGGATTTGCCAAATATCATATCACCGGGAGTTTATGGACCACCCGTGATGCTAGAGGACCCATATGCCTATGTGGTAGCTGCTTTTCAGGCCCCACCATCTCTTGATTATGTGCCGGTTCCTGAGTACCCACCTTCACCAGAGTTTGTTCCGAAGCCTGTATACCTAGAGTTTATGCCATTAGAGGATGAGATACTTCCAGCTGAGGAGCAGCCACTACCTACTGCTGTCTCACCTACTGTTGATTCACCAGGCTATGTTCCTGAGTCAGATCTTGAGGAGGATCTAGAGGAGGATGATGATGAGGACCCTGAGGAGGATCCTGCCAATTATCCTGCAGAAGGAGGAGACAATGGTGATGATGAGGATGAGTCATTCGATGATGACGAGGATGAGGATGTTGATATTGAGGATGATGAGGAGAAGGAGGAGCACCCATCTCCTGCCAACTCTATAGCTGTTGCTTTACCAGCTGTTGATCATGCCCCATCTGCTGAGGAGACTGAGTCGTTTAAGACCGACGAGTCTGCGGCCACACCACCACCACATCTTGCATACCGGGTTACTGCTAGGATATCGATCCAAGATGAGCCACCTATACCATTTTGGTCTAATACGGAGGTTGTCAGACTCCTTGCTATACCTATTTCACCACCATCACCACTTTCCCCATGGTCATCACCACTACCTCAGATTCCCTCACCACCACTACCAGTATCATCTCCACCACCTGCTAGTCCTATTCGTTCATTGGGTTATCGAGCTGCGATGATCCGAATGAGAGCTGAGGCCCCATCTACTTCCCGTTCACCACCGCCACATATCATACTCTCCCACACCAAAGCAGATACACCACCGTCAGGTACCCCACCATCAGGGACACCACCACTTTTACCTATACCGCTACCTACTTCATCACCACCTTTGCATATACTCTCTACTGATCGTAGAGCAGACAGACCCGAGGTTACCTTACCACCTCGGAAGAGGTTAGGTATCGCTCTTGGTCCAAGATATGAGATAGGAGAGAGCTCGTCTGCCCCCACTACTAGACCTCCTGGAGGTATTAAGGTGGACTATGGTTTTGTTGCTACCATGGATAGGGAGATTATGCGGGATCTAGATGACAGAGTTTACCACTAAGATTAGACAAGACACAGACGAGATCTCTACGAGGTTGGATGATGAGCAGTCTGAGCGACAGCTGATGGCTGGTCGGCTCAACATGCTGTATAGGGATGGACATGCACATGCTCGTACTGCTAGGCTCATGGAGGCTAAGGCCAGGATGTCTCGAGAGGCTTGGAGATGATCTATAGATAAGAGTGACCTTGCGTGTGCAGAGGTTATGTCGTTATGTACTTAGGTGGTAGCACATCAGGTAGTGATTAAAGAGCTACAAGCAGCGGACCGCAAGAGACAAGCGGTGATTACAGAGATGCTGGCGGCAGACCGCAGGAGACAGGAGCAGTTCATAGAGGCACTGAGACTGCTAAAGAGACTTCAGACTCAGATGACGGAGTTTGAGAGGCAGCAGGGACCAGGTAAAGGTCCTGCACAGCCAGATGCACTAGAGGAGGCTCTTAGCAGTTCCTAGATCATGTTATGGCTAGTTATTTTGTAGAGCCTACTAAGTATTATGGGTAACTCTCAGCTAGTATGGCTTTAGGTTGTATATATTCTTTTATCTTGTAACTTAATCGTTGTGATCATTTTGTATCTGAACCAATTATGTATGTTTTCCAATTATATATGGAATGATGGTATTATGTCATGTCTATAATCGAATTTATTATGAATGAATGTCGATTTAGTTACACCATTGTTAACTTCAATTCAGTTGTATATTTCACTGTGTGTTTTGATCTCTCTATACTTATTGTGTATATGTCATGTCATGGTTATGATTTTACAAAATCTAACGGGTATTATATTTTCTTCTGATTGAAGAAAATGGCGCCAAAAAGAGCCACGAGGTCAAACATAGCCCTAGAAACAACCAACACCACATCTGTCACTAATGCCCAGCTTTAGGCAATGATTAACCAAGGCGTTACTGCCACTTTGGCAGCACGTGATGCTGACAGAAATACGAATGGCGATGATAGCCATATTTTAGGAGCGGGTGTTAGAAGGACAGAACGAACTGCCCGTGAATGTACTTACACTGACTTTCTCAAATGTCAACCATTAAACTTCAAAGGCATGGAAGGAGTTGCCGGTCTATCTCAATGGTTTGAAAGAATGGAGTCTGTTTTCCACATCAGTAATTGTACAGTTGAGAATCAAGTCAAGTTTGCTACTTGCACTCTCCATTCAGTTGCTTTAACATGGTGGAACACCCATGTCAAGACAGTCGGTCATGATGCCGCTTACGGTATGCCTTGGAAAACACTCATGAAAATGATGACTGACAAATACTGTCCTCGAAATGAAATCAAGAAACTAGAAATGGAGATTTGGGATCTGAAGGTGAAGGGTACTGACTTGACAAGTTATACCCAACGCTTTCAGGAATTGGCTTTGTTGTGCGGGAGGATGTTTCCCAAAGAATCTAATAAAATTGAAAAATATGTCGGTGGCCTTCCCGACATGATTCATGGGAGTGTAGTGGCGTCTAAACCAAAGACAATGCAAGATGCAGTTGAAATCGCAACCGAGCTAATGGATAAGAAAATCCGCACTTTTGCTGAACGCCAGACAGAGAGTAAAAGGAAGTTTGAGGACACCTCAAGGAACACTCAAAACCAACAACAACAAAACAAGAGGTAGAACACTGGCAGGGCTTATACTATAGGGACTGGTGAAAAGAAACAATATGGGGGATCTAAAACCCTATGCCCTAAGTGAAATTATTACCATGATGGTCCGTGTGCTCCTAAATGCCACAAGTGCAATCGAGTTGGCCATCTGGCCCGTGATTGCAGGAGTCCTGCTAATGCCAAAACTGCTAATAACCAAAGGGGCACTGGGACAGGTCAGAATCCTACTTGCTATGAATGTGGTGCCCAAGGACATTTTAAGAGGGAATGTCCAAAACTGAAGAACAACAACAATCGAGGCAACCCAGCTGGAAATGTCAATGCTTCAGCGAAAGTGTATGCGGTAGGCTATGCAGGGACAAACCCAGACTCTAACGTCGTGACGGGTACGTTCCTTCTAAACAACCGCTATGCTTCTATCTTATTCGATACTGGTGCCGATAGGAGTTTTGTGTCTACTGCATTTAGCCCCCAAATTGATATCATGCCAACTGCATTAGATCACTATTATGACGTTAAACTAGCCGATGGGAGAATAATTGGGTTGAACACTATCCTTAGGGGTTGTACATTAAACATCCTGAACCACCCATTCAACATAGACTTAATGCCCGTAGAACTTGGTAGTTTCGATGCTATAATTGGTAGGGATTGGTTGGTAAAGTACCAAGCAATCATTGTGTGTGTCGAGAAGATCGTTTGTATCCCTTGGGGAAATGAAAATCTAATTGTTCACGGTGATGGAAACAACCTGGGAAACGAGGCTCGTCTGCACATTATCTCGTATACCAGAACACAAGAATACATGCTAAAAGGATGTCTAATCTTTTTGGCAAACGTTACTACAAAGGAGACGGAAGACAAGTCGGAGAAGAAGCGACTTGAGGACGTACCGATAGTTCAGGATTTTCCTGATGTATTCTGTGAGGACTTGCCGGGTCTTCCTCTAACTCGACAAGTGGAATTTCAAATAGATCTTATACCTGGTGCTGCACCTATAGCACGGGCACCTTATCGATTGGCGCCTTCTGAAATGAAAGAGTTTTCAGAGCAACTAAAAGAACTATCTGACAAGGGCTTTATAAGACCCAGTTCCTCACCTTGTGGAGCTCCGGTCTTGTTTGTCAAAAAGAAGGATGGGTCATTTCGAATGTGCATCGACTATCGAGAACTGAACAAGCTGACAGTGAAGAATCGTTATCCACTCCCAAGGATCGACGATTTGTTTGATCAACTACAAGGATCTAGTGTTTAGTCTAAGATAGACCTGTGATCAGGTTATCACCAGCTTCGAGTATGGGAAGAGGATATTCCAAAAATGGCATTCCGAACTCGGTATGGTCATTACGAGTTCCAAGTTATGTCATTTGGCTTGACGAACGCACCAGCAGTATTTATGGACCTCATGAACAACGTGTGCAAGCCATTTTTAGATAAATTTGTAATTGCATTTATTGACGATATCCTTATCTACTCCAAGAACAAGAAGGAACATGAATAACATCTTAAGGCAGTTTTGGAATTGCTTAAGAAAGAGAAGTTGTATGCTAAGTTCTCTAAATGTGAATTTTGGATTCCTAAGGTACAATTTCTCGGCCACGTGATTGATAGTCAAGGCATTCATGTAGACCTCGCCAAAATCGAATCCATAAAGGACTGGGAATCCCCTAAGACGCCAACGGAGATTCGCCAATTCTTAGGTCTTGCTGGGTATTACCGAAGATTCATCGAAGGATTTTCGAAGATTGCCAAGTCAATGACCAAGCTTACTCATAAAGGAGTTAAGTTCGATTGGGGAGCAAGCAGGAAGCCACTTTCCAGTTATTAAAGCAGAAGTTGTGTAGTGCGCCAATTCTGGCTTTACCTGAGGGAAGCGAAGATTTTGTAGTCTATTGCGATGCGTCACATAAGGGATTGGGTGCTGTATTAATGCAAAGAGAGAAAGTAATTTCTTATGCAGCACGCCAATTAAAAATTCATGAGAAGAACTATACAACTCATGATTTGGAACTTGGATCGGTAGTGTTTTCTCTGAAACTTTGGAGGCACTATCTATATGGAATGAAGTGTACTATGTTCACTGATCACAAAAGTTTACAACACATCCTCGATCAGAAGGAATTGAACATGAGACAACGTCGTTGGTTGGAATTGCTTAGTGACTACGATTGCGAGATTCGTTACCACCTAGGGAAAGCAAATGTCGTCGCTGACGCCTTGAGCAGGAAAGAACGAGAGCCACCATTAAGGGTTCGAGCCTTAGTCATGACTATAGGTTTGAATCTCCCCAAACAAATCCGCTTGGATGCTCAGACTTGAAGACGGAAAACAGAGAACCTCAAAAACGAAGAATTTCGAGGCATGTTGGTTGAAAATTCTACAGATCCCAGGAGAAAGTTAAACTCGTTAAAAGTTGGAACCCAGGCAAGATGGAACTTTATGCCGAATGGAAGGAGTTGGGATACCATGTTTATGGCGATTGAGGATTGTGATCTGCACGAGTCTCCCACAAGTTTAAAATATTATATCCATCCGGGTTCTGACATAGATGTATCAAAGACTTGAAGACGTTATTATTGGTGGCCCATTATGAAGCCGACACGTACCTTGTTAGTAAATGTCTAACGTGTGCCAAGGTCAAGGCAGAACATCAAAGGCCATCAGTATTGTTGGTAAAACCTAATATCCCTCAATGGAAGTGGGACAATATTACTATGGATTTTGTCACGAAGCTTCCTAAGTCGTCACAAGGCTATGACACAATTTGGGTGATTGTCGACCGACTCACTAAGTCCGCAATCTTTGTACCGATGAGGGAATCCGATCCCCTAGAGAAACTGGCAAGAATGTACCTAAAGGAAGTGGCCACAAGGCATGGAATCCCTGTCTCAATCATTTGTGATCGCGACCCGAGGTTCGCATCAAATTTCTGGAGGTCACTTCAGAAGGCTTTGGGTACTAACTTGGACATGAGCACTGCATATCGTCTGCAGACTGACGGACAAAGCAAGAGGACTATTTAAACTCTCGAAGATATGCTGCATGCCTGTGCGATCGACTTTGGAAAAGGTTGGGTTAACCATTTTCCATTAGTCGAGTTCTCATATAACAATAGCTATCACGCTAGCATTAAGGCTGCACCATTTGAAGCACTTTATGGTCAAAAGTGTCATTCACCCGTTTGTTGGGACGAGGTTGGAGAAGTTCCACTCACTGGTCCAGAAATAGTTCAACAAATCACCGAGAAGATCATCCAGATCAAACCAAGAATGCAAGCCGCCCGTGATAGACAAAAGAGTTACACCGATCTAAAGCGTAAGCCAATGGAGTTTCAAGTTGGAGATAAAGTTATGCTTAAAGTTTTGCCTTGGAAAGGAGTAGTACATTTTGGCAAACAGGGGAAGTTAAACCCCAGATATGTTAGACCTTTCAAGGTGTTGGAACAGGATGGATCCGTTGCTTACAAGCTTGATCTTTCGCAAGAGCCCTGAGCTCGCGCGTCTATAACAGTTTCAATGTATCCAATTGAAGAGAAGTTTGTTTGCGGACGACCATAGCCGTTCTGTGGGATGGACTTTCACTTTGATGACAAGCTTCAGTTTGTCAAGTAACTGTAGAGATCATGGATCGGAGTAGGTAAACGTTGAAGCGAAAGCCGCATTCTAATAACAAGGTGCCGGGGTTGGACTCCCGGAGGGTCCTGAGTTCATTTGGAACGTGAAGATCAATTCCAAAAAGAAAATATCCACACCATTCACAATGACCGCACCGTCGTCATGTGGCCACGTTCTTAAGCATTGAGGACAAGCTCACTTAACGGTGGCTGAAGACTATAACTACCCCGTGTATTTAGTGTCATTGTACGTCGTCAATAAATTTTGTTTCAACTATGTGTTTTTAGTAATGTACGCGTTTACTTTTAAATCGTATCGTTAAGTTAAATAGCATAAGCTAAATATTATCGTTCCAAGTAAAAGGGCATCAAACTAATTAAAATGTTTATATCAACAAGTGATTAAGTTAATTATTTTGGAAAATAATATTAAACTTTGTTCTTTATTTTATTGGTTACGTAAAAATATTTTCGTTTCGCGATTAAAAATACGTCTTAGGCATTCCCAGAACCACCATAAACTTTTCTACGCTCAACAATAACCCAAATGTACCCATATACTCAAAAATTACAAAGATATTCTTATATTTATGCCTTATAGCCCAGATATGTGTAGATAAACACAAGGTAAATGGATAGTTGACTTATTATTAACAGGTTGTTTATACTTTAGGATAGCAACAATAATCAAAGTTTACCAACTTGTCTACTAGTTTAATTACAAACTCTAATGCTCCATGCCAATCTCTTAGCAACCCCCGCCCCCCCTCCTCACTTCTCTTACACTTTGTAAGACCTTGTCTAGGAGATATTTGTGTTATTAATAAAGTGCAAGACTTATAGAAATCACTCAACACATTTCATTATCTAAAAATCAAACTCATTTACTCTCTTGGCTCTCTCCCACCTACGACATAAAACAAACACACCAAAATAATTCACACAACTTAATTTTAAACCTATACAAGTGCTCCTATATCATTTCTAAGTCATTCTAAGAAGGTTTGAAGGCTTGGTTAAGCTTTGAAAAGGGTTAAGCAAGATTAGGGTTTCATTTGGTTTTAGCTTGGATTTTGAATCTAAACTATTGCTTAGATCTTGTTTGTGTTCATATCATCATCCACAGAAAGGTTAACCATATAGCTCTATACTGTTTATTTCATTATATATCATGCTTGGCAGGTTCAATGTAGGTATTTTATTCTTGTGGTGTTGAAAAATGTTTAAAGGATAAATCTTGTTTCTTAAAACTCAGAATCTGATTCGATAATATCCATGCTTAAGTTTGAATTTTATAAACACCTAAAGTTGTAGTACCCCTATTTTTGGACCTCCTAGCTTTTCCTAAGTCATATAAATATAAGTCTTGTGATGTTCTGATAGTTTGGGAATTTTTAAAGATCATTTGCTATGGCTAGTAAGTCACGCAAAGAAAGTTACTAAATTCGGACATGATTCTGCACACCAAATTTCTTTTGTAAAACCCACTAGGTTAGGTGCGTTTTGGGCATTTGGTCCAGTTGAAGTATATTTAGAGAACTCTTTGACTTAAAATCTGAGACTTGAACCAACATGTTTCGATAAGTAACGAGGGAGATATGGCCCTTTTACAGGGAGCCAAACTTGTTGTCTTGGGACAGCAGTGACTGTTGTGAACAATTTTGAGTAAAACTCTTTATTGGTAACAAAGTGAGTCAAGTGGCTTACATATTTGAAAACTAGACTTAGAGTAGATAATCATAGACTCTGAAAACACGTTATTTTATAGGAAAACGAAAGAGTTATAGCCAATATACGACACAAGTACTTAAAAACTGTTTTGAGCAGGTTCGAAAGTGTTTTTACATAAACCAACATCTAAAACTTATGAAATGGAATAAAGGCTTTGAAATAATGAAAGTAGACATTTTTAGCTTGGTTTAGAGAGTTTCCCTAAGAAAAACGGCCTTATAACGAGTTAGATACGCGCGTTTTTAAGTTGGATTTATAACTACATAAAACTAGTTTTTAATTTACTTTTATGCTTATGTATCCAAAACCCTTTTCTTTATTATTTTTACATATAACTTATATATATACCAAGTGCTATATTACTAGGGAGTTTCATAATGATATGAGGCCTCTTCGGGGTGCCGTATTGACTAGTTGTGGATTTACGATTTAAAGTGTCATGGATCCTCATACGTTCACTACATGACCTCTATATTATGATAGCCCGAACGATAGTACGATGTTATTTACAAAATACAAATAGAAAAATAAAACATTAAGGATACTTTATAACAACATATAAATCTATGTTCAACACCTCACTACAAGTATATATGTGTGGCATTGCATTGTGTAATTCATATTCATATGTACGCTTGGCATTTTCTTATACAGCCTATAATTATTTAGGTTTCATTCAAACGTTTACGTGAACATTAATCTGTTTTTGTGATATAAATTGTTGATTGTCGATTCACTTGATGGGAGTTCATAGGGCCCCACGCGTTTTACATTTTATAACGATTTATATGTTTTCTGGGGAAGAGGAAAACATAGCATGTTTTACAAATTGGTACGGCAAGTGTATATTTTCTTGATTACGTGTTTGCTAAGTAGAAAGAAATAACCCCATTTGAGCCCATATCAAGAACAGTCAGTTATGTCTCTGTGAGCACGAAATGTTCTATAAACTAGATCTAATTTGGATTTGACATCCCCGTTCGGGTGAGTCATGCTCACTGTGCCAGTTTGCCGGACAACGAACGTATACCATGTTGGACATAGGATGTTGCGGGTTAGAACATCTTCACCTCTGGGCAACGTTGGCAATTTTTTTGCATTTCATACATCGTCGAGCTCAGTGTCATTGAGCTTAGGATAAACGTATAATTACATTTTATGATGTTTGCTATGTTGCATTATTCATTGGAAATCTTGCGGTCTACATTATACATTTTTATAAACTAATGAAATTCACTAAAACAATATCTTGATGTTTTTATGCACATGTTTTTCAGGGGATCAATTAAGGCCGAGGTGCAAAGGATACATTGGTGTTTTTGATGTTTTTTTTTTATTTTTTTTCAGATGTTTGCATTAAAGATTTTGTCGCAGTACATTTTGTATATCTCTATGGGTAGAAAATCCTTGTATTTTGTTTTTTTTTTGTTTTTTTTTTAAAAAGTAAACAAGTTGATGCTTCGGGCTTTTGTAACAAACAATTTGTTAAATCCAATAATATTGATCTATGAAGTACCACCCCCAACCCATATTTCGTTGCGACCCAATTTGGGGGTGTTACAGATTGGTATCAAGAGCCAAGGTTATAGAGAACCAGATCAAATGTTTTGCTGGACTATAACCGTTTTCAAACATTGCATTCATACAAAAGGGGTTTTCACGGGACATACATACATACACTAGTTGTTGCATTAGTTGATTAGACTAGATGCATTCATGATTGATATACATGTTATGATATAAATGTATATTACTATAAGAGTCTTATATTAAATACTAATATAAGCTATTTTGGATTTTCAGATACAGTCATGTCTGATTCTGAGGATTCCATGGTTACATACACTGCTGTATCAACCTCATTTGGAGGGTTGTCAGACATCGGATCTCCAGGGGTCGATGGACCACCCGTGATGCCAGAGGATCCATATACATATGTGGTAGCTGCTTTTCAGGCCTCGCCATCTCCTAATTATGTGTCAGGTCCTGAGTACCCACCTTCACCAGACTTTGTTCTAGAGTCGGTTTATCCAAAGTTCATGCCACCAGAGGATGAGGTACTCCCAGCTGTGGAGAAGCCCCTACCTACTACTGTCTCACCTACCGCTGATTCACCAGGCTATGTTCCTGAGTCGGATCCTAAGGAGGATCCGGAGGAGGATGATGATGAGGACCCTGAGGAGGATCCTGCTGATTATCCTGCCGATGGAGGAGACAATGGAGATGATGAGGATGAGTTATCTGATGATGAAGAGGATGATGATGTTGATATTAAGGAGGATGAGGAGGAGGAGGAGCACCTAGCTCATGTCGACTCTACAGTTATTGCTTTACCAGTTGTTGATCATGCCCTATCTGCTAAGGAGACTAAGCCGTTTGAGACCGACGAGTCTACGGCTACACCACCACCACATCCGGTATATCGGGTTACTGCTAGCATATTGGTCCGAGATGAGCCACCTACACCATTTTGGTCGGATACAGAGGTTACCAGACTCCTTGTTATACCTACTCTACTACCATCACCACTTTCCCCATGGTCATCACCACTACCTCAGAGTCCTTCTCCACCACTACCCTCGATACTATCACCATTACCTGTATCATCTCCACCACCTGCTAGTCATGCTTATCCATTGGGATATAGAGCTGCCATGATCCGGATGAGAGCCGATGCCCCCATCTACTTCCCATTCACCACCGCCACATATTCATCTCTCCCATACCAGGCGAATAGACCTCCATCGGGGACACACCACTTTAACCCATACGCTACCTACTGCATCACCTTTTTTGCTATACCTCTACTAACTGTAGAAAGGACATCCTAGTTACCTTACCACTCTAAACATTATCTAATTTCTCTATTACCTCTGATCTTTCTTATAAATCTCTTCTTCAAATCGCCTCACTACCGTCATTCTTAATTCCATCTCCAAATAAATTAATCACCATCACTTTCTCATCTTTATCACCCTCTATAACATAATTAACCATTTCAACATTCCCCCATAAAAAAAACCCCCCCCCCCCCCCCCCCCCCCCCCCCCCCCCCCCCCCCCAAAATAAAAAACCCCCCCCCCCCCCCCCCCCCCCCCCCCCCCCCCCCCCCCCCCCCCCATATTCCCCCATTTTTTTTTTTTTTTTTCCCCCCCCCTTTTTTTTTTTTTTTTCAACACCCCCACACTCCTTATTTTTTTTTTTCGGGGATGAGATGCTTAAGGACATGCCAGCGGCACCAGCTACTGATGACACAGAGTTGGATCGATGGATGACAGAGTTTTCCACTAGGGTTAGGCAAGACACAGATGAGATCTATATGAGGTTGGATGATGAGTAGACTGAGCGACAGTTGATGGCTAGTCGGCTCAACATGCTGTATAGGGATAGGCGTGCACATGCTCGTACAGGTTTACTGATGGAGAAAGAGGCTAGGATGTCTCGAAAGGAATGGGGATGATCCATGGACGCTAGTGATCTTGCACGTTTAGAGGCTATGTCACTGCGTACTACTGTATTGGGTCAGCAAGCAGTGATTACAGAGTTGTAGGCAGCGGACTGCAGGAGACAGGCGATGATTACAGAGTTGTTGGCAGCAGACCACAGGAGACAGGCACAGTTCATTGAGGTATTAAAGGTGCTAAAGAGACTTCAGACCCAGATGACAGAGTTTGAGAGGCAGCAGATACCCACTAAAGGTCCTGCACAGCCAGATGCACCAGAAGAGGCTGGTAGCAGTTCATAGATCATGTTATGGCTAGTTATTTTGTACAGCCTAATAAGTATTACGGGTAACTCCCGGCTAGTATGGCTTTAGGTTGTATATTTTATCTTGTAACCTAATCGTCGTGACCATTTTGTATCTAAACCAATCATGTATATTTTCCAATTATATATGGAATGGTGGTAATATGTCATGTTTGTAATCGAATTTATTATCAATGAATGTCGATTTAGTTACACCATTGTTAACTTCAATTCAGTTGTATATCTTACTGGTTGTTGTGATCTCTCTTTACTTATTGTGTATATGTCATGTCATGGTTATGATTTTTTGAAATCTAACGGGTATTATATTTTCTTGTGATTGAAGAAAATGGCACCAAAAAGAGCCACGAGGTCAAACACAGCCCCAGAAACAACCAACACCACATATGTCACTAATGCCCAGCTTCAGGCAATGATTGACCAAGGTGTTACTGCCGCTTTGGCAGCACGTGATGCTGACAGAACTACGAATGACGATGATAGCCATATTTCGGGAATGGGTGTTAGGAGGACAGAACGAACTGCCCGTGAATGTACTTACACTGACTTTCTCAAATGTCAACCATTAAACTTCAAAGGCATGGAAGGAGTTGCCGGTCTATCTCAATGGTTTGAAAGAATGGAGTCTATTTTCCACATCAGTAATTGTACAGTTGAGAATCAAGTCAAGTTTTCTACTTGCACTCTCTATTCAGTTTCTTTAACATGGTGGAACACTCGTGTTAAGACAGTTGGTCATGATGCCGCTTACGGTATTGCCTTTGGAAACAACTCATGAAATGAGACTAACAAATACTGTCTCGGAAATGAAATCAGAAATGTAATGGGAGATTTAGGATTGAACGTGAGGGTACTGATTGACAAGTTATACCCAACGCTTTTAAGAATTGGCTTTGTTGTGCGGGAGGATGTTTCCCAAAGAATCTGATAAAATTGAAAAATATGTCGGTGGTCTTCCCAACATGATTCATGGGAGTGTAGTCGCGTCTAAACCAAAGACAATGCAAGAAGCAGTTGTAATCACAACCGAGCTAATGGATAAGAAAATCCGCACTTTTGCTGATCGTCAGACAGAGAATAAGATAAAGCAAGATAATAACCAACAACAACAACCACAAAACGAGAGTCAGAACACCGGCAAGGCTTATGCTGCAGGGACTGGTGAAAAGAAACAATATGGGGGATCTAAACCCCTATGCTCAAAATGCAACTATCACTACGATGGTCTATGTGCTCCCAGATGCCACAAGGGCAATAAAGTTGGCCATCTGGCCTGTGACTGCAGGAGCACTCCAACCGCCAACAATGCTAACAATCAGAGGGGCACTAGGTCGGGTCAGAAGACTACTTGCTATGAGTGTGGAGTTCAGGGACATTTTAAGATGGAATGTCTGAAGCTGAAGAACAACAACAACCGTGGTAACCAAGTTAGAGGTGGCAATGCTCCAGCCAAAGTGTATGCGGTAGGGCATACGGGGACAAACCCAGACTCTAACATCGTGACGGGTACGTTCCTTCTAAATAACCGCTATGCTTCTGTCTTATTTGATATTGGTGCTGATAGAAGTTTTGTGTCTACTGCATTTAGCTCCCAAATTGATATCACGCCAACTGTATTAGATCACTATTATGATGTTGAACTAGCCGACGGGAGAATAATTAGGTTGAACACTATCCTTAGGGGTTGTACATTAAACATCCTAAACCACCCATTCAACATAGACTTAATGCCCGTAGAACTTGGTAGTTTCGACGCTATAATTGGTATGGATTGGTTGGTGAAGTACCAAGCAATCATTGTGTGTACTGAGAAGATCGTTTGTATCCCCTGGGGAAATGAAACTCTAATCGTTCGGGTTTGACAGAAACAACCAGGGAAACGAGGCTCGTCTGCATATTATCTCGTACACCAAAACACAAGAATACATGCTAAAAGGATGTCCAGTCTTTTTGGCAAACATTACTACAAAGGAGACAGAAGACAAGTCAGAGAAGAAGAGACTTGAGGATGTAACGATAGTTCAAGATTTTTCTGATGTATTCCCTGAGGACTTGCCGGGTCTCCCTCCGACTCGACAAGTGGAATTTCAAATCGATCTGATACCTGGTGCTGCACCTGTAGCACAGGCACCTTATCGATTGGCGCCTTCCGAAATGAAAGAGTTGTCAGAGCAATAGAAAGAACTATTCAACAAGGGATTTATAAGACCCAGTTACTCACCTTGGGGATCTCCGGTCTTGTTTGTCAAAAAGAAGGATGGATCATTTCGAATGTGCATCGACTATCAGGAACTGAACAAGCTGACAGTGAAGAATCGTTATCTACTCCTAAAGATCGACGACTTGTTTGATCAACTACAAGGATCCAATGTTTATTCTAAGATAGACCTGCGACCAGGTTATCACCAGCTTCGGGGTACGGGAAGAGGATATTCCAAAAATGGCATTCCGAACTCGGTATGGTCATTACGAGTTCCAAGTAATGCCATTTGGCTTGATGAACGCACTGGCTGTATTTATGGATCTCATGAACCGCATGTGCAAGCCATTTTTGGATAAATTTGTGATTGTCTTTATTGACGATATCCTTATCTACTCCAAGAACAAGAAGGAGCACGAAGAACATCTTAAGGAAGTTATGGGATTGCTTAAGAAGGGAAGTTGTATGCTAAGTTCTTTAAATGTAAATTTTGGATTCCTAAGGTACAATTTCTCGGCCACGTGATTGATAGTCAAGGAATTCACGTGGACCCCGCCAAAATTGAATCCATAAAGGACTAGGAATCTCCTAAAATGCTAATGAAGATTCGCCAATTCTTAGATCTCGCTGGGTATTACCGAAGATTCATCAAAGGATTTTTGAAGACTGCCAAGTCGATGACCAAGCTTACTCATAAAGGAGTTAAGTTCAATTAGGGAGACAAGCAAGAAGTCGCCTTCCAGTTATTAAAGCAGAATTTGTGAAGTGCGCCAATTCTGGCTTTACCTGAGGGAAGCGAAGATTTTGTAGTCTATTGCGATGCGTCGCATAAGGGATTGGGTGCTATATTAATGCAAAGAGAGAAAGTAATTTCTTATGCATCACGCCAATTAAAAATTCATGAGAAAAACTATACAACTCATGATTTGGAACTTGGATCGATAGTGTTTTCTCTAAAACTTTGGAGATACTATTTGTACAGAACCAAGTGTATGGTGTTCATGGATCACAAGAGTCTACAACACATTCTTAATCAAAAGGAGCTGAATATGAGGCAGCGTCGTTGTTTAGAACTGCTCAGTGATTACGATTATGAGATCCGTTACCACCCGGGGAAAGTGAATGTTGTTACTGATGCTTTGAGCAGTAAAGAGTGGAGTAAGCCATTAAGAGTTCGAGCCTTAGTGATGACTATTGGCTTGGATCTTCCTAAACAAATCCTAAATGCTCAGACTGAAGCAAGGAAACCAAAGAACCTCAAGAACGAAGATGTTAAAGGTATGTTGATTGAAAATTTAAGGGATCCAGAGAAACTTAAAACGGAAAAGTTGGAACCCTACGCGGATGGAACTCTATGCTTCAACGACAAGAGTTGGTTGCCATGTTATGATGATTTGAGGATTGTGATTATGCATGAGTTCTACAAGTCCAAATACTCTATCCATCCGGGTTCTGAGAAGATGTATCAGGACATAAAGAAGCTATATTGGTGGCCCGATATGAAGGCCAACATTGCCACCTATGTTAGCAAATGTCTGACATGTGCTAAGGTCAAGGCTGAACACCAAAGGCCATCAGGTTTGTTGGTGCAACCCAAGATACCTCAATGGAAGTGGGAAAACATCACTATGGATTTTGTCACGAAGCTTGCTAAGTCGTCATAAGGCTACGACACCATTTAGGTGATTGTTGACCGACCACTAAGTCTACAATCTTTGTACCGATAAAAGAGACTGATCCTATGGAAAAGTTAGCAAGGATGTACCTGAAAGAGGTGGTCACGAGGCATGGGATACCTGTCTTAATCATTTGTGATCACGACCCGAGGTTCGCATCAAACTTATGGAGGTCACTTCAGAAGGCTTTGGGTACTAACTTGGATATGAGTACTGCATATCATCCACAAAATGACTGGCAAAGCGAGAGGACTATTCAAACTCTCGAGGATATGCTGCGTGCTTGCTTGATCGACTTTGGAAAGGGATGGGTTAACCATTTGCCGTTAGTCGACTTTTCATATAATAATAGCTATCACGCTAGCATTAAGGCTGCACTGTTTAAAGAACTTTACGGTCAAAAGTGTCGTTCACCTATTTGTTGGGCCGAGGTTAGAGAAGTTCAACTCACTAGTACAGAAATAGTTTAAGAAACGACCGAGAAGATCATCCAAATCAAGCAAATAATGCAAGCCGCCCATGTCAGACAAAAGAGTTATGCCGATTTAAAGCGTAAGTCGATGTAATTTCAAGTTGGAGATAAGGTTATCCTTAAGGTTTCACAATATGTTTCATGTATCCAACTTGAAGAAGTGTTATGCCGACGAACCATTAGCTGTTCCGTTGGATGGACTTCACTTTGATGACAAGCTTCATTTTGTTGAGGAGCTGGTAGAAATCATGGATCACGAAGTTAAACGGTTGAAATGAAGCCGCATTCCAATAATCAAGGTTCGATGGAACTCTAGGAGAGGTCCTGAGTTTACATAGGAACGCAAAGACCAATTCTGAAAGAAATATCCACACCTCTTCACAAAGACCGCACCGTCGTCAAGTGCCGCATCTTAAGCCTTGAGGAAAAGGCTCATTTAATCGTTAAGTTAAATCGCGTAAGCTAAAAATTATCATTCAATGTAAACGGGCATCAAACAATTAAATGTTTACATCAAGCAAGTGTTAAGTAATTATTTTGAGTATAATTATTAACTTTTTTCATTTTATTTTTATAGGTTACGTAAAGTGATTACGTTTCGCGATAAAATACGTTTAGGCATTCCCGGAACCACCAAAACTTTTTTGCGCTTCAACAAATACCCACAATTATACCCAATACTCAAAATTTACAAAATCTCATCACTTATATACTTATATGGCCAGATATATAGAGGATAAAACCAAGAAAATATCTTGCAAAACACCTTTCCTAGAAATCATAGGATGTTCTCATGTTTTAGGAACCAAGACTCATTTTTCTTACTAACTCAAATAGTGACTTGACCAACTATCCCTAGAATTACTCTAAGTGTTCTTTGACTAGTCAATAGGGTATATAATGCCTAAACTAGAAGATAGAACACATACACTCTCATTTCCAAAGTGAAAACAAAACAAACTCTCTCATTTGTCTTTCTAATAGCCCACGGCTCCAAACCAACAACATAAACCATCCATATAAATTTTATTTACCAGAGGGAACTCTAAGCGAGGCCTGAGTTTAATGGGAACGCGAGGACCAATTTTGAAAGAAATATCCACATCTCTTCGCAAAGACTGCACCGTCGTCAAGTGCCGCGTATTAAGCCTTAAGGACAAGGCTCATTTAACTGAGGGAGACTATAACACCCTATGTTTTAGGGTCATTTATGACGTCAATATATTCACTATTTATTTTTAGTATTGTACGCGTTGCTTTTAATCGAATAGTAGTTAAATCGCGTTATGCTAAAAATTATCGTTCAATGTAAAGGGCATCAAACATTTAAATGTTTACATCAGAAAAGTTTTATAAGTATTATTTTGAGTATAATTATTAACTGTTATTTTATTTTTAGTTGGTTAAGTAAAGTGTTACGTTTCGCACAGATAAAAAACGTTTAGGCATGCCCGGAAACCACCAAAAACTGTTATACGCTTCAACAATACACCAAATTATACCCAATACTCAAAATTTACAAAATATCATCACCTATATACATATATAACCGGATATGGGAGGAAACATACAAGTATAATATCTAAATTCAATCACACTTTCTAGAATTCATGAGATAACTTCTATTCTAGGGAACCATTAGATATTTTTACAAGACTTTCATGTATTCTTGACCAACTATCTCTAGAATTCCTCTTTGTGTCCCTTGAATAAGTCTTAGGGTATATAATGCCTAAACTAGAAGATAGAACACACACACTCTCATTCCTAAGGTGTAAACAACACAAAACTCTCCCATTTCCTTCTTTATAGGCCACAGCCAAAAAAACTTCAACCATAAACCATCCATACAAATTTTATTTACCACATTTTTAAGTGTTCCTACATCATATCTAAGATAACCTAAGGTGTTTAGAAGGTTTGCTTTAAGGTTTACAAGTGTTAAAGCAAGAAAGTTCAAGATTAGGGTTTACTTGAAATTAGGGTTTACAAGGTCTTGGAAGCTAGGGTTTGTTTGCTAAACAAGGGTTTAGATCTTTTTGTTCATCACCATACTTCATATTAAGGTTACCTAAAAACCTTAATCTCTTTACATTTGTGATTTTATGCATATATGATGTTTATGTAGTTAATCACCATCTAATGACTTATTTACTTGTAAAAATGGATTTTTACACTTGTTTATGGTTTGGTAAACTTTTACATATGATATATGAATGTTAATATCATGTTATAATGGATGTATAAGTATTGTACATGTGTGGTTTATATATAAAAATTATATATATACAAGTTACATAAAAAGTATACTTATATAAAGTTATGGATAAATGAGTATGTAAACTTATGGATCTTGTGATTCTTGGACAATCTTTGAACTAATCATGGACTGAGGACCCTAGGTGTGAAAGACATGTGATATTAAGGGTTGAAATGGACTTGTAACAAAGTGGTGAAAGTAAAAAGTTATAAAAACAACTTTTAAACACATTTTAACAAAAACATCAAAAGTTTATGTTTTAATTTAAAAAATAACATATTTATTTTATATTTTTATAAAATACATGTTACAAGGATCGTAGGCATATAAAGAACTCAAAAAACCGAGCTATAACTAAGAAGTTATGCTATTTGCAAGTTTATATAATTATATATACAAAAAGTGATCTTATAAAAGTAATTTTATAAAATTCAGTTACTATTTGTTAGCCTCAAAATATTGAGTCGAATATGAAGTTCGTTCATTATGTATTTAAGTCTCTGTCAATTAATTTGTTAATGTTGTAATAGAATATTATCGGGAATCGGGCTCGATAGTTAAACTAATATTGTATATGTTTCGGGTTTAATCCCAAGCAAAACCCGAGCCCGGGTCCTAGTTAAATATCCCGCGCGTACCTTTAACGTGACGGGGTATATAAGCTTTTTCTTCTTTAGAAAAAGCTAGTTGTTCATTTCTAAATTAATTCTCCTTTTCTATTTTTCTCTCATCTCTCTCTCTCTCTCTTCTTTATCTCTCTACAAAAACAACTCACTCTCTTTCTCCTTTCTAGTTTGATTCGTGTATGATATATGTTATGAAGTAAATACGGGATCCAACACTATTCATACCAGATACTTTTTGAAAAATATCATATCTAGATAGAACTTTTAATTACGAAGACGTGCTCGAAAGAATCACTAAAATCAGGGTTAAAACGAATAAGATATGACTTTTACGAACCTAATCGATGATTTTGATGTTATATACCTGAAAGATTATTTTACAAACCCAATCGATGATTTTGATATCCTTTATCTGAAAGATGATTTTTCAAATCTAATTGATGATTTTGATATCATTTACCTGAAGGATGATTTTACAAACATAATCGATGATTTTGATGTTATATACCTGAAAGATGATTTTACAAACCTAATCGATGATTTTGATATTATTTACCTGAAAG
>BQNB010114444.1:6127-20182 GCA_026074375.1 Tanacetum coccineum
TACAAAAATGACGTTTCAAGAAAGCAAACCGCGTTGAAGTTTCAGGGTGCTTGTTACAGTCTTACAGAGTCAATTTTTGGGAGATTAACGACTGTTTAATTTCCCCACACATTGTCATGTAGGAGTGTTGTCTATTTCTGTTTAGTGCTTAAAGTCTGTTTTGTTTCCACTTTTTTAAAGTGACTTGTAGGCTGCTTAAGTGAATTTACCATCTTTTACTTTTTTAAAACTTTATTTTTTGTAACCATGGTTTCCGACACATTGGTCGAATAATCGACGAGGTTTGAACTCACCGCCATACAGACTCAAACCAGGTAAAGCCCTCCCTTTTCAGGAGGTTGGCGTGACCACTTCAAGATTGTTTGCACCTAGCAGGAATTGAACTTGAGACCTCACACATTTCACTGCAAGAAAAAGTAGAACAGGTGACGATGTTATCCCGGGCGACAAATGTCGCCGGGCAAACGTCGCTAAACGACAAAAATACGTCCTACGTGGCACCACTTCTAATAGACTTTTTAGTCAAAGTATGAAGATGGTTTCACGGGCGGCATGTCGCCCGGGATAGTGTCGTTAAAGTTTGACCAAAAAATCAACGAAAAACGTAGCGGGAAATTTTCCCGCTCACTTTTCCCCGTCGACATGTGGCCGGAGATACGTGTTACAACATATTGGTTGGGTTTAAGTAAATAGTTAGTGTTAATTATCTGGGAGGTGACGTGGAAGGTGGTTTCCCGGGCGACATGTCGCCCAGGATACTTAATTGACTTTCGTGACTGTCTTTAAGATATTGGTTAATGTTGGTGACGTGGCCAGATGATTCCCCGGCGACATGTCGCCCGGGACAGTAGCATTAGGCTTGTATTCTGGTTTGTGCTTTTATTTCATAAGCTTATTTTACGCTTATACTTAGCGGGCTGACCTTGCCAACATTATCCTCGGCGACTTGTCGCCCGGGATAATGTGTTGACTTTGTTGACTTTAAGTTGTTAATTATTTATAAAATATATAAATAATATATTAATTATTACTTATAATTATATAATTGATAAATAATAACTATATAAAAAAACACTACGTTTTCTAGGTTCGTTTCGGTCCGATATGCCGTATATTCTAACAAAAAATATAGTGTGTATTTTGTATGCCGATATGCCGTATTTTCTAGGTTCGTTTCTAGGTTCTATGATAAATAATATTTATATATTTGATAAATAATAAATATATAAAAAAACACTCCGTTTTCTCGGTTCGGTTCGGTCTGATATGCACTACCTTTTTATAGTTAAACATGATATACCGTATACTTTTTTAAGATGCACATTCGTCAAGTAACACAAAAATAAACATTCATTTAGTTAAATATTATATATACCACTTGTAGTAACACACGCGACTTACAAACAACCACTTAAACATTTTAGAACGATAATCATACGAGACTTACAAACCGACGCTTAAAGCATACGAAATACATTCCAAATGACAAACTACTCCAAATCAAGTTCTCCCATGTTATTGTAAACTTCGTGAAATAGTGCGGCTGAATTAACTGTGTGTTGTTCCGAATGCGTATACACATCCACCGTTGCCACGAGTACCGTTATCTTATCAAGCAAGTGCTTGCAGTGTAAGCACTCTGCATTTCTTAAAGTTCTCGGAGAATAAATGGGAGTCAATGAAGATCCTGGAGAATAAATTGGAGTCAATGAAGATTTTGGAGAATAAATTAGAGTCATTGAAGCTCCAGGAGAACCAACCAGTCAACGGACTTGTTCATCTTTCCATAAAAAAATTCATATCGAATCGTCCGTTGAACATCTAATGTACAACGATAGCATATCGACTCTTCCGTTGAATATCTAATGTACAGCAATAGCATATCGACTCGTCCGTTGAACATATAATGTACAACGATAGCATATCGACTCGTCCGTTGAACATCTAATGTACAACGACAACCCATCGATTCGTCCGTTAAACATCTAATGTACAATGATAACACATCGACTCATTCGTTGAACATCTAATGTACAACGATAACATATCGACTCATCCGTTGAACATCTAATGTACAACAATAACATATCGAATCGTCCGTTGAACATCTAATATACAAAGATAGCATATAAACTCGTCCGTTGAACATCTAATGTACAACGATAACACATCGACTCATATGTTGAACATCTAATGTACAACAATAACATATCGACTCATCCGTTAAATATCTAATGTACAACGATAGGATCTCGACTCATCCATTGAACATTTAATGTACAACGATAACACATCGACTCATCCATTGAACATCTAATGTACAACGATAACACATCGACTCATTCGTTGAAAATCTAATGTACAACGATAGCATATCGACTCATCTGTTGAACATCTAATGTACAACGATAGCATCTCGACTCTCATCTGTTGAACATCTAATGTACAACGATAGCATCTCGACTCATCTATTGAACGTCTAATGTACAATGACACCATATCGACTCATCCATTTAACATCTAATGTACAACGATAACACATCAACTCGTCCGTTTAACATCTAATGTACAACGATACCATATCGACTCGTCCGTTAAACATCTAATGTACAATGATAGCATATCGAATCATCCGTTGAACATATAATTTATAACCATAGCATCTCGACTCATCCGTTGAACGTCTAATGTACAACGATACCAAATCGACTCATCGGTTTAACATCTAATGTACAACGATGACACGTCGACTCATCCGTTGAACATCTAATGTACAACCATAGCATATCAACTCGTCCGTTGAACATCTAATGTACAACTATAGCATATCGACTCGTCCGTTAAACATCTAATGTACAGCGATAACATATCGACTCGTCTGTTGAACATCTAATGTACAACGATAACATATCGACTCATCCGTTCAACATATAATATACAACAATAACATATCGACTCATCCGTTGAACATCTAATGTACAACGATAACATATCGACTCCTCCGTTGAACATCTAATGTACAACGATACCATATTGAACTCATCCGTTGAACATCCAATGTAACACGGTAACATATTAACTCATCTGTTGAACATCTAATGTACAACGATAGCATATCGACTCATCTGGTAAACATCTAATGTACAACGATACCATATCGACTCATGTGTTGAACATCTAATGTACAACCATAACATATTGACTCCTCCGTCGAACATCTAATGTACAACGATAATATATTGACTCCTCTGTTGAACATCTAATGTACAACGATAACACATCGACTCGTTCGTTTAACATCGAATGTACAACGATACCATATCGACTCGTCCGTTGAACATCTAATGTACAACGATAACACATCGACTTCTCCGTTGAACATCTAATGTACAACGATAACACATCGACTCGTCCGTTTAACATCTAATGTACAACGATACCATATCGACTCGTCCGTTTAACATCTAATGTACAACCATAACATAGTTATAAATATTTTATAATATATATAATTTTAGTATTTATATAATCATATTTTTTATAGAAAATAAATATATAATTAATAATTAAATATATTTTTTAAAATAATTAAAAAATTATAAAAAAATAATTATATACGAACCGACCGGAACGAACCGAGAAACCGGACCGACCCGGCCGAAACGAACCGATTATATATTTTTCAAAAAATAATGATCTAAAAGCTGAATTAAATTTTTTAATAAAACCTTTCCCGGGTGACATGTCGCCCGGGATTCATAGCTAAACGACAAAATGCTTCGGCACGAAAATTTTCATTATTGCGCCATTTCGAATAAACGACAAATTCTCTATCTATTTACCTCTATAGGCTATTGACGGTGGACCTATTCGCCCATGGTGGATGTATCCATTTGAAAGATTCATGAAGAAGCTAAAAAATTATGTACGAAATAAAGCTAAGTCGGAAGGTTCGATTGCGGAGGGTTATGTTGCAGAAGAAGCATTGACTTTTTGTTCTCATTATTTTTGGGATGTTACCATGAAATTTAATCATCCCGATCGTAATGTGGATTGCCCTCCTCCAACGTGTCACTTTCAGGTGTTCAAATCACTATGTAAATTGATTGGTTTACAGTCGGTTATACGTATTGATCACCAAGAATTAAAGAAAGTGATATGGTATGTACTTCACAACAGTCCTAAAATCGACACGTACCGGGCCAAGTTCAAGAGGTACGCATTTTTTTAACTTCCTTTTCTTAACTTATCTTTTTGATGACTTATTCTAACACCATGAACATTTTTCAGTGAATTTCCTGAAAAAAGAATTCCCCGACTGGTTTGGGAAGCAGGTATGTAACATCCGAGAATTTTCGAATTTAGAATGACGATGTCAATCTTTGACTTTTAGGGTCTGGCTTGACTTATAAGAACGATCATCTAAATCAATGTTTTTCACGACTCGGAACTCTAAAGCAATTTAATGTGTAAAGAACATTCCTGGCAACTTTTAGTTTTGCCCGAGACCTAAAACGACCGAAAAGGGCTAAAACAGCACCGCAAACATTATTCGAACAATATACAACGCGGACACACAAAAACAATTAAATTTGTTTTTAATTATCAGTATTTATTTAATAAAAAGTATTTAAAATAAATATTACATCATTTTTAATTAAAAGCGTTTTTGAAAACGCGACTATTCGAGTTGAAATCCATTTTATTTCGGACGGAGCGAAACCGGTTCATAAATTGAATAACAGATATTTTATTTAATGTTATAAAATATTTCTGAAATATTATCAAATAAATACTCATTTTTATTGGAAAAATGATTCGGAAAACAATGGCGCAAGTTTCGAGAGTTGAATCGTCCGTTAAGGGATCCCGCTTAAATGAGTCCCGAACCATTCTTATAAAAACTATACCAAATAAGTTACACATTTGGTCCCTCAACTATTATAACTTGTCACTTTAGTTTTATATATATATAAAACTTATACATTTAACTTCATTTCCATCTCTAACATACACACACACTCTTAAAAATCTCTCTCTCCCTCATGAATTATCCGGCGGCCGGCCACCACCTCCGGCCACCGCCGCTGCCGTCGCGCCACCGCCGGAAAAAGTTTTTACCGGCGAGGATTATTCCGGCAAGACTAAAAGACTCCCACAACCCGATTACCCCGATCCACCAACATCACTCTCTCCCAACCGCCATTTCAACCGCGTACCACCATCACGACGCCATCATCCTCCACCTCCACCGTCCTCATCTCCATCATCTCACCATCTTCATACGCCACTACACCGGGACTCAATAAACCATCACCTGTTAACAAACTCTACAAAAAAAAGAGGGGTGTTTGTTTTCGTTCGATTGACAGACCACCAGCAACCTAAAGGTGCGGCTGTTTTTATGGATAGCCAGCGGGGTTCGTTTGGTTTATCAAGAAAAAACCACAAGGGAGATGATTGGTATGTGTCGTAGCACACAAGGGTGCGTTTGGTTCGTCGTAGCCGCCCAAGGGGAGGTGTGTTCGTGTGGGGCGGGCAGCAGCGAGAAGAGGAATGAGTGGGAGGTGACAGCCACCACGCAAGGATGCGTGGGGTGACCCACCACCCAAAAAGGGTCCGTTTGGTTCGTATTAAAAACAACCAGGGTGCGATTGGTGTGGTGTTTGCACCACTCAAGGGTGCGTTTTGTTTCGGGTTAGACCCATTAGGGTGTGTCGGGTCGGGCTGTGGGACAGCCGGGTCGGGTCGGGCTGTGGGACAGCCGGGGTGAGTTGGTATTTGCACCGCGGTTTAGGGTGCGTTTTGGATTGTGACAACTACATCCGCACCACTCGGGTGCGTAGGGTTTTGTTATAAGCACCTTTAGGGTGCGTGGGTTGGGTTCACAGCCGTATGGGGACAGCCGGGTTGACAGCCAGGACCAGCCGGGGGGTTGGGATTCGGGTCAGCCGCCATACGAGGGTGTGTTTGGTTTGAATATAACAACAAGGGGTCCGTTTGGTGTAGTAGAAAACGAACCAGGGTGTGTTTGGTTTTATTATACACGAGACTAGGGTGCGTTTGGCTTAACAGCCACGCACAAGGGTGCGTTTGGCTGTCCATCAGCCGGGGTGCGTCAAGTTGTGTGTTGACACCAAAATAAAGTGAGTTTGTTTAACACAAATATATAAATTGTTTCATTTAATCGATTTATATATAATGTGATGAAAAATATTAGAACTTGCGCGGTCTAGTTAAAATATGAAATAAATATTAAAACGGGACTGATATTAATGTATAAGTGATATTAGACATATTTGAGACGAGAATTGGACTAAAACATGACTTTTAGTGCTTTATATAACTGGATAATATAAAACAGAAAATAGAATGTGGGATTCGGAATTCGAGACCTTGAAAAGTTATACGTTGTTTTATAAAATAATAACAGTTATATTTTTTGACTGACGTTTTGATATAAAACGGGCGGGACTTTTAACTCTCAATAAACGAAGAAACTGGATCTAAATCGAATATACACTTTAATAAAATAAAGTATTTTAAATAATATATTTAATCTGGCCAGATTATTACTTAAACGATTTGAGCACTTTCGAGCCCGTTTCAGCCTTCCGGCGAAACAGAAGTTTGTTCGTACGAACGTTTAACTTTAACCAGCAGGATTGTCTCTTTAAAAAAGTTGAGATATACGAGTCAAATATAAAGTCGATTAATTATATTATTTTAATTAACAATTAATAGTTTTAAGATCATTATTCGGTTCTAAAAACGGAAGGTCTAAAAATAGTAACTTTCTTTAAATATTAGAGATAAGTTATATTGGACGGAAAATAGTATATATACATAAAATATACTAAGGGTTAAGGTTTAAAGACGCGCAAGTGGATTTCTCATCACATGTATATATGACTGCATACATATAAAAATATGTATGATTTCGTGGTAACGATGTACGCATCGTTGATCGTATTTAATACGTGTATTATAATCGAACGACATAATTATAGGTCGTGGTCGAGATCGTTGCAGATTCAGTTGTGATTTAATTGGATTAATTGATCGTGGTCTTTAATCAATGTGAGTTCATAGCCTCGCTTTTCAATATTTTGAATGTTTTATAACCCGCGAGGGGGATACATGCTTGTCTACAAATCCTTATACTTGGTTATCTTATAACAATGTGATTGTTTTAAGGGATTTTGATCAAGGTGAGTTTATAGCCCCATGTTTTACTGGTTTTACATATATTTTTGGGGTGAGAACATGCTATTTACAAATGCATTTACAGGATTGTTTACAAATTGGTTTACATACTTATTTGCATAGCTCGCTATGGAATACATTATTTGACTTCATTTTTGGTCACAAATGCATACTTTACATTTGAAATGATTTCGGATTAGCTTAGGCTGATTGAACTGATAGCAATAAAATTACTGCCCGGGTGTTCTTGGAGGGGACACCGGTAACGGGAGTATATACGCATTATTTGTATCACTGCCCAAATTGGGTATACACTGCCCAAATTGGGTACATACAAGTCTACGTCACAGCGTCATGAACTGTAAATCACTTGGAGGGTGAGCGCGAATGTTATGAAATAGATCTATTCGGGTGTGGATCCCCGTTCGGGTGACTAGCTATCACTGGGAACGAACGTTATAACATGTCGGATTATAACGTTGGGACTATCGGGCCTCCCCAACATGGCACGAAATTTATATAGTGCGGGCACGGAATTTATATAGTGCGGGCAATGTCACGGAATTTATATAGTGACTCATATCGTCGAGCTTCAGTGTCATGAGCTTAGGGAAACGAAATGGAAAATTTGTGATAAGTGCAGTGTGCTTTATCGCGGGGAAAGTCTTGCGGTCCTACATTTTATACATTTTTGTGGCTATTATAAAGGATTGAAATAGTCATGCATATTTTACCAACCTTTGGTTTAACATTTATATTTAAATAAATCTATGAACTCACCAACTTTAATGTTGACACTTTTAAGCATGTTTTTCTCAGGTGAATTAGATGCTTGGACTATTTGATGTGCATTGGAGTCTTTACATTCAAGCTTTTCATTGTGATGCAAATTATGGGACAAATGTTATATTAAATTCAGATTTTGATTAAATCAACAATGTTATTTTTCAAACGACACCTAGAGGTCGTTCTCTTGTATCTATTGCTGTGTATTACGAAGTAACACCCCATTTGGTATTCCGCTGCGTTGTAAATGATTTTTGGGGGTGTTACACGTGGCAGAGGTTACGCCATAAGCTTTGAGGACAAAGCTCTTGTAACAGGGAAAGAATGTCACAACCCGTGAATTTCCGTTCAGTATCATAACCGTTTTTCGTCTAATAATTTGAATTTTTATAAGTTTCACATAACTTTTACGCGTAACCAGGAAGTTGTGCCGTAAATATTTGAGAATCGTCTCCGGGAGCGAACCATACTGTACTTCATCGTAGTCTTTCGTCATTAGATGCGTTTTTACATATTTAATTAATATTTAAAATTTCATAATTTTCTGTGATACCGTTACTCATTTCGTTACTTACGTGATACGTGTTTTGATCTATACCTATGCATGTGCATGCAAAGCCTTGGAAATTAAATCCAAAAGTGAGCATTATGACCGTAAAATATTGGAGACCATTTTTGGTCCCCCCTTTGCCTTAGTATAACCGCATACACACACACCCTTTGGCATGGGATTCCATTTTTGAAATTATGATACATGTTAACATGCTTCCTACAAAGTGGCTTATGTACAAGGTCCTTCCTAGACTCTCATTCGCGGATCGTTTCGATCCCTCTTTTTCCCTTGTACTCAGCCGAACAAAGCCATGCACCAAGTCTAGGTGCATCCCATCTCATACCAACATATAAACACTTATTCTCATTTGTTTCTTATTCACTCCTAAGAAAACTCTCTCACTAGAAAAATACACACACTTTGTCTTCTCTTTTCTTTTCCTTCTTTGGTTTGGACTCCTACAAACACCCACACAAATCCATTTGTTTTTAATCTTTGATCAGCCATTTGAAGATATATTGTTCGAGGTTGATTGTTATTTTCTTTCGGGTAGTTTATAAACAACGTTTGGGTTGTTCTTAGTTTCTAATCATATTTTGTCGTGTTTCCTTGTAAGTCATCTCTACTTTTTCATAAATAAGTTGTACTTTTGCATTCGTATGATCATTCCGAACAAGGTGTACAAAGCGGATCATTGTGAATCCATTACCTATTTTTCTATAAAACCACAAGTCTCAAAGTTTAATCTTTTTATTTATAAATGGAAGAACATAAAAAGTATTAGATTCGGTGTCATGAGGTTAGTGCAATGTAAATACCTTTTTATGTGAGGTTGTATATGTTATAACTGTCGCATACGTTTTGAAATCTTGTGGTCCACTATAATAACGTTTGAACTTCACCAACTTTATGTTGATGTTTTAAGCATGTTTTTCAGATGCTTAGCTTTGGACTTCTTTGTGTGCTATGTGGAGTCTACGTGCAATATGATATCATCTTTCAAGACTTTATTATCATTCATACTCGTTGTCTTTTGAAAACTTAATTATGCTTCCGCAACGTTATAAATTTCATTTCAAATCTTGTAAGACTTATCCATTTTTAATAAATACAACGAGTTATGATTTTTCGAAACATCCATTAGTGGTCGTTCTTTGTACCTTGTGTGATGTATATTATGACGGCACACCCCCAGACACGTATTCCGTCCAGGCCCCGTTTGGGGGTGTGACAAGTAGTAACTTATACACCAGCAGCATTAACTGAGCACAAGCAGTAGTAACTACTTAGAATATTTTCTTCAATGTTCACCAGCAGTACTAACTTTACACTAGCAATACTAACTTTATACTAGCAGTACTAATATATACTAACAGTAGTAACTGTGAACTAGCAGTACTAACTTTATACTAGCAGCACTAACTACTTAGCATATTTTTCATTAAAGTTAATGAACAACACTAACTTTAGCTTAGCTGCAGTAATACAAACCTGAGTAGCAGTAACTCTAAGATCATCAAGAAGTCTTTTAATCCCAACAATCCTCCCTTAAACTTGATATTCTTTTTCAAAATCTCAAGTTTCTTCATTGAAAGCTTCATTAATCACCAGGAGGATGCTTGCAAACACTTCATTGATTCTTAAGCTGTTTTGTGAGAAGTTTAAGAAGCTGATATGCTATTTCACTAAAATGATCACATTGAATCTTCTTGTTTAACATATCAGTAATTGTAGCAGGTGTAAGATGATATTTCTTCTCTACCAACATATTGATCTACATGTGTTGCATCCTTAAGAAATATACTCCATAAGAGTCATATAGCTTCCATTCCAACACTCTGTAATCTTGTTGATTTCTCCATACTGTATATTCTACATGAGGTTCAAACATTACCTTTAGATCACCCCATAGCACTCTCTCATAGCCCTCCTCTGGCCTTGTTGACCCATGCTTAGCTTTTACCAATTTCCACAGAGTTTCCAAATCTTCCCTGTCAAAGCTTTTGAGCATATGACTAAAGACTAAGTACATCTTTGAACTTCCATCAGCCCTAATTATTTAGTAATAGGTTTTCTTCCCTTCTTTATGGATCTTCCAGTCAACAATGCTTGGAGGCTTAACAGCCAGATGAACAACATCAATTGCTACTTCTTCTTTATCAGGAACCATTTCCATAAGCTCTTTAATCTTAGCTGCTTCTTGATCATTATTCACTTCACCTGTTTCTTGAACATCATCCACCTTTTGCTTTTTAGTGACCTCTTATTCCAGCTCAATTCCTGCTCTCTTTGAACTACCCTCCACCAAGTCTGTTCTGAAGTCAACAAATGTATCCACCCTCTTGAAAGCTCTATCAAACATCTTCTAAGTAGAACCAAAAGATTTATTTTTCAAGTATTTGGGCTTCTTTCCTTCCATATTCTTCAGGTAAGTACACATGATTTTTCTTTGTTGAGCTTGGGTTGGTGGTTTGTTCCTCTTCTCTTCTACTCTTTTAGCTGCAAATTATTTTCTTCTTTTCTCCAAGAGTTGTTGAAATAATTTTGCCTTTTCTTCAACAGACAACCCTTCTTGCTCCGCTGCTTGCAGTCTTTGAGCCAATTCATGATCAGCCTCAATCTTAGCCTGAATATCATCCCATTCTTCAGTCAAGACAATATTGGCTTCATCCGTTTCCCTTACAAGTCTCTCCTCTTCATCAAACTCAGCTTGTAACTCTGAAGCAATTTCTTCATCAAGCCTGATTAGATCTTTCTTCTTTGGCTTTACAGGTTCTTCTACTAATATTTCTTTGCCTTTATCCTAAACTTTTGCCTGTGATGGTTGTGAAGAAATTGTTGTTGTTAGATGTACCCAGCTCAGTAATGACAATTCCTTTCCTTAAAGTTGGAATTGTAGCAGTTGTTGTAGTTTTAGCACCACTAACCTTTGTACTAGCAGCAATATCTGGTATACTTGGCTTTTACACTTTTCAAAGCAGCAAGTGCTTGAGCCAAAGTAACGCCATCAACAATCAAATTCACATCTTTAGCAGCAACTTCTTGTTCTGCTAACACCTCATTACCAGTCAAAGTGTTCACATTAAACATATCAGCATCATCTTGATCATTAACCAGGGTAATGTCTTCATCAGCATCAATAGCATTTATCCTTCCCTGTTTGGATGCATCCTCACCTAAACTTTCTTTATCTCCATAGGATTCTACCCTAGCTGTAAGACCAACTTTGTATAATCTTTTAAGCTCATGAGTTCTTAACCTCTTTTTCTATTCAAGCTTCTTGACCCCCTCTTTAAACTAACAATCTCTTCAGCTTATGTGGTCTTTGTCTTTTCTATATCAAGAACTCTTGTTTGTAAATTGGTATATAATTCCTTTAATTCCTTAAGTTTCAGACTATCCTCACCACTTCAAAGTGTGTTACCTCTTACGAGTAGTGGATCATTAAAAAGTTTAGATACATTCTCAAACCTAGTTTGAGCAATTGTATCCCTCGTGGTTTCTTAGCACCTAGGACCACACCCTGAAGTAGTTCCTAGGGAACTAGATTTATTAGGTGTTGCCTTGGATCGGGTCTTATTGATGTTACCACTGTCCTGCTCTGCTTCTAAGCTAGAAGCAGTAGTGGCAACTCTTACCAAACTGTCATCCAACTCCTTATAGACAGCCTCATCTGTAAAATTATCACTAGGAACACTAGACTCAGGTACCTGAGTGTCCTTTCTCTTAGGTTTCCTAGGTTTTTGTTTCTTTTAAGGTTGAGATGTTGATGGTTGAATAAAAGTGGGTGTGTGATGGGGATCAGTGGGATTTGCTGAACCTTTACCTATTTCTGTTTGATTTTGTACCACCATTGTTTGGAATAATGATGTTTCCCTTCCAGAAAAACCTTTCCCTTCCCTTCTCATATTCCCAAATATCTTCTTAGTGTGAGAGGGTGCAATATATATTTTGTTGTGAGTAGGCATCCCCTTAAGTTGTTTATCTAAAAAGACTTGTACAAACATTGGATACATAAAAAATTTGCCCACATTATCCAAGTTCTTCACCATACTTTCAAAAATAAACTTTGAAAAGTTGAACTTCTGGTTTGTAGCCAAGCAGATAATTGCAGAAGCCATAGTGCTACTGATAAGTGTAAAATACACATATCCGTTTGTACCTAAAATAACCCAATTAAACCAAAAACACAGTGAAAAATGGCAAAAATATACTTGTTTTTGTGTTCTGTGTGTGCAGGTACAAATATATGAAAAATCACATGAAAACCGTCAAAAACGGGCAAACAAGGACACAAGAACGGAAGAGTGAACAAAAGCCGGAAGCCAAAGCCAGAAAAAGTCAAATCTTCAGTCAACTCCTGGTCAATTCTCAGTCAACAAAAGTCAACCATAAAAAGACAAAAAAAGAATGTTTCAAAATAGCCCTTCAAGTTTCAAAAGTTGCAAAAATAGTCCCTTAAACCCTAAATGGGCCACACCCGGATCCAAAAGCCCAATCCCTTAGCCCAATATCCATTTTATAAAACCACAGGGACCATTCTTGCTATTTCCTAAACTCTTTTTTACACTACACCTTTTATAAACAACCACAAGGACCATTTGTGTCATTCTCCCAAAGTTCAAACAGCTTTTACCCATTTTTTAGTTAAAAAAAGCGCGAAGCCATGGTTACTATTCACCCATCGTCCCCATCTTTACCCACAGTCAAAATCAAAGGGCTTTTCCAAATTAAGGGGTGATTTAGACAATTCATGGGATTGTTAACAAGATGGTAGAGTCAAATTTGTAATATCAAGGGCTTTCATTTGTCTACCCAAGCATCAAAGCCACGTGGAGGTTGAGAAAGCACAAAGGAATGGGGATTTTGCATTGGATTCACTCAGTAAACTAGCACAAGCTGTCACATCATGAGAATGACAGCTTGGCAATCCTTGAGCATCCACATTTGATCCAACGGCTTATAATAGCTCTCAAATGATTGAAGAATTGATTGGCTGGGATTGATTGGAGCGTGGACATCAAGCAAGACCTAGAAGCTTCAGGGATCGGCTATAAATAGGCTCTCACCTCACACACACACATATCTAGTTTTTTAGTAGCTTTTAGGTAGCTTAAAATTTCATTTTTAGCTAAATGTAATTTCCTCAAATGTTTTGTGATTTCTTTTTAAAGTAATGTAATCAATTTCTTTTGTTAATGAAATTCAGTATTTACATTCATAAGCTCTCTCTCTTTTTCATTTTTAAAGCTAAATGCTCATAAGCTTCTATAAGCTCAACAGCTCTCATGAGTCTTTAAGCTCATGATTTGAGCTTAACTTGGTCTTAATCATACTTAATATCTAAAACTAGCTTAAGTACTTATTTACCTTTGCTTAATTTGGGTTCAAAAGCTTTTGGAAGGGAGATCTAAAATGGAAGGATCTCCAAGGACTTTACTCCTAGCTTATCCATAAGCTAGGAGAGCTTGTAGCAAAGCTCTAAGAGCAATTAAGCCTTGTTCAGCTAG
>BQNB010114445.1:0-21749 GCA_026074375.1 Tanacetum coccineum
TCTTGAGGTTTCAAGACTCTAACACTTCTAGATTTCCTGATCGTAGATTCTCCACCAACATTGTTGATTTCTTTTCAGCGAGGTCTTGTGCAAAATATAGGAAGAACATGCAAAATCCTATCTCGGGTATCTACGGTTAATTTAAATAAGCTAAACAAAACTGTACAGGAAACTAATAAGCCATATCCATAAACTGGAATACGCCGTATTGAGAAACCCTGTAAAAAGTATCTAAATGCGGGTTAGTCTGTTGAATATGTCGTATCTTATGCATGAAGATGCCGCATTGACAAAACTAACAATGATGTTTGAAGTGCATAAAAATAAAGGACTGATAACGTCCAAACATTTAATACACCGTATGGTATGGAGCGGATACACCGTATTGATGTCTGGGAAGACAGACTCGATAAAAATAAATAACAATCTGGGTTGTCTCTCAGGAAGCACTTTTGTTTACAACGAAGTCTTTAAGTTAGACTTTGTCTTCAGCTTCCACACTCTTGTAAACACTTTCTCTTCTCAATTTTTCTCTTGATTGGGATAGTGTGCTTGGTTCCATAACATACTCACGAACTATGGTGTTAAACTTCTTGCCAGTCTTGTTCTATCATGCATAAACAAATCAAAACATCATATTAAAATATACATACAGAAATATGGGAACCTGTTTAATGTTAGATACATCATGATATGAATAATAAATGTACAAATAGAAACAAAAAGATAAGGGATAGAGATCATAGGTCTGGCTGCTGCAGGGATATGGAAGTGCTGGCGTCTCTGGTCCTTTATCTAGTGCATCTCTTGAATACTGCTGGTTAGCTCCCCCGAAAGGTTCCATCGAACGCCTGATAAGTCTGCCCGCTAGCCTTCATGAGCTGTGCCATACAACTAATCATTCATTTGGAGAATCTACCCTGATCAGTCATCAATCTTTCCACAATTCTACGCAAACTCCTAACATCCTATTGTAACCCTTGCATCTCCTCCTCAAGCCTCCCTAATCTCTGAGTCATAGTCCTACACGCAGCTGGAGGTGGTGGTGGCGACTGAGGTGCCTGTATGGGTGCTGGATCAGCCTAACTGTGCACTCTCATCAACTGTAGAAGCTTCCTCGGGCAGTATGCAACCTATGGCTTGAAATAAATATGACTCATAAGTATTCTTACGAATTTAGCACCTCCTATATTGAAAACAATAGTGTTCCAGCTAATCTATCCCTTCTCGCTCACCATATACCTACATGTGGCTGAGAACTCAAGCAAAAATACTCATGAACTAATGGTGCTCGGATATCAAAATACATCATTAAGCGTTGATTCATCACAATTACCTCTCTGACCATCATTCACATTATATAACTTCCCTCTATATATCTCGGCCAATCATGCCGCTATTCAGTGTTAATACTTAAAAGATAGTTTATGTTCTCGGTTAACCTGCCTAAGAATATCGTTCTCGTGCTTTGGCTCAAAATCGTGCACTATCTCTAGGTGTATCCTCAACCTGTTAATGAAGCATTTTGTTTCTCTGATCACGAGGTGGTAAGAGCATTCTGTAAAATAACGAGATTAGTGCAAAGATACATTAATTCTTGTTATGAGGGTGGATATGTCGTTTATTAGTTTAATAGATACGCCGTATAAAGATCAGTCTAGTCAATACGTCGTATAGATAGAAATCAATACATCATATAGGAATGAAAATGTGGGATCTTTATCAGATCAATACGCCATATTCATTTTACTGAATACGTCGTATTGAGGTTTTAAGAATTGGTAAAATTGAGTCAATACGCCGTATCTGTTTGAGTGGATATGCCGTATTGCTCTGCAGTTTAAAAACGAAAGGAGGTATCCCTTTCTACCCATTTTGACCCATTACATTATACAACACTACCAGTTATCTCATTCAAGGGGTAAAGGAACCTAAGCATATGGTTCTATGCTATATCCTTAATCAATCAAAAACCAAACCTCTATCCCTAATCTCTAAATCAAAATTATAAAATCAAATGGAAATAGGGACGAATTAGGGTTCCTTACCTTATGGAGATGAGAGAGATATAAACATAGAGGAAAGGGTTGGATTCTCCAAGAGTTTTTCGTAGTTAAAAATTTTTGTGTGAGTAAAAAGAGTGTGTGTAAAACTCAATCTAGCATATCAGTTGGGCTTTTATACCCAGACTCGATACGTCGTATTGGTATTTGAGAAATACGCCGTATTGGGCGAATTGTGTTGACATTGTCAACACAAGTTAAAACAGTGGATACGCCGTATAGGTGTTAACCTAATACGCCGTATCTGTTCTTGGAGACCAATTTTCCCTAGATTTAACAAAGTAAAGAAAATGTACCTTGGCCTCTACAACATTCTTGTACAATCACTATCCTTATAATACCGTTTAGGGTCGAACAGAATGCCAAACGGCACATATAAATTCTTAATAAGATTGAATTGCATCCCGTTGACAAAATAATTCCAAGCCACGATATTTACATTTAATTTCATGACAAAACTTTTCATGATGAAAACTTTATTGATTTTATCGTGACTTTCCTCCAAAAGTTTATTTAACCCTTATGTATTTTCATTACCCCTCGAAGATCGTATCATATCGATTTCATTATCATCATTGTCTTTATCTAATTTTTGATCATCGGGATAAATTATGTTGAAGGGGAATAGATCATTAAAGTACAAAATGTTTTGTTCCACTTCATCATATTCTGACAATGATGTTTCATCTTTCAAATCAAACTCATCAATATGTTGAGGGCATAAAGAGGGTTCAGTTAAGAAATCTGATTTAAATGTTAGAGCATCATTGTAAACAATGGCTGGAAATTCATTCTCAAAATCTTTAAAGAAGTCTAAATCATCAATACAACTGACCGAAGGCTCGGGTGATGGAAACAAAGGCATATTGACTTTTTCATTATCATTTTCCGAATCCATTTTCAAATCATTGGTAGAAATTATTTTATAAGAAAACGAGTTTTTGTCAAAAACTATCGTGTAATCTTCATTGTCGGATTCATCAAACGATATTCTAAAGTCAATTTCATTATCGTTAAGAGAACATATTGTGGGTTCACAAGAGAGCATTTCATTTGATGACAAATTATCAATGAAGACTATAGCTGGGAATTTAGTTTCAACGGATCTGAGGTCATGAACGTCTTCATCATTCCAGATCTTACCATACTTAGCAGTTTGCCAGTTAAACAATTTCCCACGTTTTCAAGCTTTTTCATCCTCGAGCCTAATGTATTCTTCCATAGTAATGTTTGGGTCGTCCATCCTGTAATAAACTTACTAGGGCAGAAAACCGTCAAACAACTTATACGTCGTATTCAGTAAACTGAATACGCCGTGTTACATAAACACAATTAGTAAACAGACAGGAATATGAACTTAATCTAAACTACACTAATCTTAAGGGTTAGATCTAATCTAATGTAATGTTAAAAACCAAAATATCAAATAAAAATCAAGATTAATATTCACTCCCCGGCAGCGGCGCCAAAAACTTGATGTGTCATTATGTGGTTGTAAATTATAATTCAAGTTTTAAATTTATATTTTGCCGACTTAACCAAAAACAACACTTTAACGGGCAGTGTACTCGGTCGATGGTAGAGTCGTGGTAAGTAAGGTGTCGATCACTAAGAGCGAGAAACACTTTCAATTTACTAATACTTTGGTTTTTCTAATCTGTGCTAAACAAGGGTTTTTAGCCTAAGAGACTGGCACATGTTTGGTGGTGACTAAAATCAATTCAAGACACTAAAATACACGCAAGCAAATTAATAGAAGATAAAAGAGGGGTCTAGCCAAATATAAGAAAATTGTATTAACCATTATTAATCTAATCAGAACATTGGTTTGTTTATTTAGTGCAATGATTACTTATCTCGAGGCGGCATATCATTCTTAAGATTTAGGCGGTACTTCTTCTTTAAACCTAGACACGTAGAATTCTGTCACAATTAAACATATCCGCATAAAGCATTCTTATTTGCTGATTATAATCTATCTTAGGGATTAAAGCAACGGTGATCTTGTTAAACCCTAGCTCATAGAGACTTTACCCACTAGTCAACATGTTCAATAAACCAAAGGCAATTTCCGTTAACTAGTTAAGCCAGAAGCGTATCCTTAACACGATTTTAGAAGGACAATATTTGTGATCCTATGATTCTAGATGTATAAATTACTATATAGAGAGCTATCCCGACATCTAGATTACTTGGTCCGCTTCACTAGATCCAGTTGAATGATAGGTCGCATACAAAAGCAGGTAAACAAGTATAAATTGATAAACATAAACAAGCATTCAACGATAAATCAAGAAATCGAGATAAATAAATACCAATCTTTCAAATCTTCATATCAATGGCTAATACCCGAAGGTATTATCCTTCAAACGTCATAATAAATACAAGAGCAATAATTTCGCCAAGGTAAACTAACCGAGTTAACGAATGATACCAAAAACTGAACAATTACTAAAGTATATGGAATTACACGTCGTCTCCTATGGAATTAATAACGTTGCTCGACCTCTTCTACTCTTTTTCTCCTCTGAAAATTGACTTTTATGGTTTAGGTATCGAGAATATGATTTAGCACACTGAAAACTCGTTTTTGAGTTTTCTATTTATAAGGTCTGGAAGTCGGTTGGATACGACATATCCAAGTGTTGGATACGGCGTATTTGGGATTTCTTAGAGTAGGGACCACGCTTGATATCTTCCAGAATATTTAAATACTATATCTTGAATACGGCGTATTGAGTCTCTTTGGATACGGCATATTGAGCTTTATCCTTCTGTGGTCTTTGGTGAGTGCAGGCACGGATACGCCGTATCTTCTTTGATGGATACGGCGTATTGGTCTTCAGAATAGTAATCTTCAAAATATCTTCATTTAAGCTCCAAAATGCGCGCCTTTTGCTAAGTTTCACCAATTACTCCATAATTACTGCAATTCTCAAATATAAACGATTAAGTAACAATTCTTTGCAATAACTATACAAAATGGGTTAATAACATGAGATAAATGATGCTATAAAATAGATGTTATTTGATGTCATCAGCTAACAACTCCCACTGCATCAACTATATCCGGCCTTGTACACACCATAACGTACATCACACTACCAACTGCTGAAGCATAAGGAACCTTAGCCATTCTCCGTCTAGAAGCCTCCGTCTTAGGTGCTTGTTTTTTACTAAGCTTAAAATGGTCTCCCAAAGGCTGACATCTAGCCTCTGCATCATTCATATTAAACTTCTCTAAAACCTTCCCTATGTATTTCTCCTGGGATAGCCTTTGAGTACCCTTCATTTTATCTCTGATGATGCTCATGCCTAGAATCTTGTTTACGGATCCTAAATCCTTCATCTCGAATTCTTGAGACAACTGCCGTTTGAGCTTCTTGATCTCTGCCATGTCAGAGCCTGCTACCAACATGTCATCACCATATAACAGTAATATAATAGAGGATGAACCAAATTTATTCAAGTAGCAACAATGGTCCATAACACATCTCTTGTATCCTGTCCTCTACATAAAACTGTCAAATTTTAAGTACCATTGTCTCGGTGCTTGCTTTAATCCGTACAGACTTTTCTTCAACTTGCACACGAGGTTTTCTTCTTTCCTAGCTGACTAAAAACCCTCTAGTGGTGTCATGTAGATGTCTTCATCAAGGGCAACATGTAAGAAGGCTGTCTTGACATCTAATTGCTCTAGATACAAGTCCTTTGCGGCTACAATACTCAAGACTAACCTGATTGTAGTCATCTTTACAACTGGAGAGAAGATCTCATTGTAGTCTACCCCCTGTTTCTATTGGAAACCCTTAACCACCAATTGAGTCTTGTACCTTTTGCTGCCATCCTGCTCTTCTTTAACCCCAAACACCTACTTGCTTTATAATGCCTTCATTCCTACTAGTAATTTGACTAAGGACCAAGTCTGGTTCTTTTCAAGTGAACTTATCTCTTCATTTATAGCCTTTTTCCATTGTACGTATTCTTTGCTACTCAAGGCTTCTGAATAAGACTCTGGTTCACCATTCTTTGTCAGTAGAAAATAGTTTGTTGATGGAGAGTACCTTACTAGAGCCCTGGACTCTCTGGTGGATATTCATACCTGTGGAGTCTCGAAGCCTCCCTCATTAAAGAATGCTCCGTCTTCAGAGTCCTCTTTATCTGATCTTCCATAATCCTCCAAGCTCCTACTATTTCTCGGACCCCTCACTCATATCTGAGCTTCCACCTAGGCTCTGAGTGATTTCTCAACTCAACCCATGCTCTGCAACTATGCTTTTATTTGCAATGTTCTGTGGAGAGTCTTCCAACAACACTTGATCCTTATGATTTGGCTTCGTTAAGTTACTAGAATATGTTACAGTCTTGGCTCCATATAAAGAGTCCTCATTAAATGTGACATCTCTGCTTCGGACGGCCTTGTGACCCTTCAAATCCCAAAAGTGATGTCCTATCTCATCTGAGCCATAGCCTATGAATGTGGACTTCATAGACTTTGCATCCAACTTATCTCTTGCAATATCTTTCACCTTAACTTAGGAGTCACACCCAAATACCTTCAAGTGTGTAAGACTAACTTCCTTCCCTTGCCATTCCTCTTCTGGAATTCAGAACCCTAAAGGCACAAAGGGTCCGCGAGTAATTAAGTAAGCTGTCATAGTAACTGAATCTTCCTAAAACATCTTTGGGAGCCCTGTATGAAGCCTCATACTCTTTGCTCTCTCATTTAATGTTCGGTTCATTCTTTCAGCAACACCGTTCTGTTGAGGTGTTTCCAGGACTGTTTTCAGCATCCTAATCCTGTTCTCGGCACAATACTCAATGAACTCTCGGCTACTATACTCTCCACCATTATCGAATTTCAAACACTTCACCCGAAGGTTTGTTTCATTCTTCACTACAGCCTTCCACTTCTTAAAAGTGTTGAATACCTCTGATTTATGTTTAAGAAAATAAAACCATACCTTTATGTTGCCGTCATCAATAAAGGTAACATAGTAGCGGGATCCGCCTATTGATGCAACAGATGTAGGGCCATAGACATCTGTATGAACTAGCTCGAGCCTTTGTAGTTTTCTTGTATTCCCAGACTTTACGAAGCTTACCTTCTTCTGTTTCCCAATACACATGGCTCATAAAAGCCTACAAAATCCTTCTGTAAATATGGAATCCTACCCTTCAAAGCTAGAATCTTCATACCCTTCTCACTCATATACCCAAGCCTCTGGTGCCACAGAGCTACATTGCCCCTACCATCAATAGCCGCGTTAATCCCATCAGAGGGTACCTCAACCATATACAGGCTTTCACATTTGTTCTCACGTATCACCAAACTACCTTTAGTAACCTTCCACTGCTGGTCTTCGAAGCCTACATGGTACCCTTCCTCATCAAGCTGCCCAATAGAGATTAATCTCTTATTTAGACCTGTAATGTACCTAACATCCTTCATAGTCCAACTTGTACCAAAAGAAGTTTTGAGGACAACATCCCCAACGCCTGCAATGTTTAGAGTGATGTCATCTACTAAACGAACCTTGCCGGAGCGTAGCTTGAACCTTTCTAACTCTTCTTTGCAATAGGCAACATGGAACGATGCACCAGAATCAATAATACGATCCTTAATTGTATTCTCAACGCAATATACCAATGCGTCATCATCATAGTCTCTAACTGCCATGTGAACCTCCTTATCCTTCGAGGCTACAGGCTTCAAACATTGATTTTGAAAGTGGCCCTTTTGGTTGCAATTCCAACATGTGATATCCTGCCTGATCTTGGACTGACCTCTCTTCTTTGATTTCGATCTACCTCTGTTCTGCTTCTGCCCTCTGTCTTGCTTTCTGCCCCTCCCTTTGTCTTCTGCACTTAACAAAGAGTTCAAGTACTCTCTGGATGTCTTCCTACGGATATCTTCCCTAATAATTAATTCATGAATGTTATCGAACTTAAGCTTAGTAGTTCCGGTTGAACCACTAACTGCTGTAACAGTGCTTGACCAGCTCTCATACAACGAAGAGAGTAACAATAGAGTTTGTACTTCATCATCGAATTTAATATCATCCGACATTAACCTTAATAGGATTGAATTAAACTCGTTTACATGATCTGCAACGGAGGCTCCTTCCTGCATCTTTGTATTCACCAACTGTCGAATAAGAAACACCTTATTTGACGCACTAGGTTTCTTGTACATATTAGACAGAGCCTTAAACAAACCGTATGTAGTCTTATCATTGACAATGTTGTAGGCTACGTTCTTCTCTAATAATAACCTGACCACACCCAAAGCCTGCCTATCTAGCAGGGTCTAGTCTCCATTCTTCATTCATGTAGGTTTGGCTTCTGCCAAAGGCTCGTGAAGCTTCTTATGATACATATAGTTTTTGATCTGCATCTTCTAGAACCCGAAATCATGACCATCAAAGTTGTCGATCTTTATCTTACCGTCTTCTGTCATTGTTTATCATAACCTGGCTCTGATACCACTTTGTTAGGGTATATCGTACCTCCACACACCGCTCGAACAAACAAAGAATACAAACAACGCTTGCAGAAAGTAAAGAACATGAGATATAACCTAGTATCTATGACTTAGGAAGTTGTAGCAGTCCACGAAGTCAAACCAGAGAGATTTTATTATTGTGGTACACATACACACACAAGAGATACAATTTACAATTACAATGAGGGGGTATTTATAAGTGTAAAATCCTAATCTTAACTTACTAATGTGTCGTTGTGTGGTGTATCTTTTTATGATTCAAGTTTTAAATTTATATTTTGCTGACTTAACCAAAAACAACACTTTAATGGGTAGTGTACCCGGTCGTTGGTAGATTCATGGTAAGTAGGGTGTCAAACACTTGAAGCGAGGTTAAATCTCCCAATTTATTAATATTTTTGTTATCTAATCTAAGTTAATTCTAATCTAAGTCAAACATATGCTAATATTATGTTAGTTCTAATCCTAATTCTAACAGGTAAAAGGGGGGTTTCAGCCTGAGAGACTGGCACGGGTTTGGTGGTGACTACAATCAATTCAAGACACTTTAACCCACACAAGCAAATTAACAGAAGATAAAAGAGCGGTCAAGCCTTATAATAGAAAACTGTATTAGCCATCATTAATCTGATTAGAAGTTGGTTTGTTTATTCAGTGCAATGATTACTTATCTCGAGGTGGCATATCATTCTTAGACTTAGGCGAGACTTCATCCTAAGACCTAGACACATTAATTCTGTCACAATTAAAGCTTCTGCATAAAGAATCCTTATTTGCTGATTATAATTCATTTAGAGGACGACACCGTGTATGTCGAATGAACCCTAGCTCATAGAGACTTTACCCACTTACTGCTTAATGGTAACTTGTATTAGGTGGTAGTCCACAATCTAAACTATACCAATGATCAGAACGTTATTAGTTAGTACTAAGCCACTACCTTCTACGGTACAACCAGTTCAATCGAGGCAAGCAGGACGTTATTAGTGATCTTATTTGTTCCACCTATACGCATTACTATATAGAGAGCTATCCCGGAATCTTAGCCTACACCCAAACAACACCGAAGTTGCAGCGCATTAAATATGTAGGACTAGACCCAGTTGAATGATAGGTCGCATATTTAAGCACGTAAACAAGTATCATGTGATAAACATAAGCAATAAATCAACAATTAAGAAATCGAGATATAAACAAAACCAAACATTTAGATCTTCATAATAATGGCTAATACCCGAAGGTATTAGCCTTCAAACATCATAATTAATACAAGAGTAATGGCTTAGCCAAGGTAAACTAACCGAGTTAACGAATGATACCAAAAACTGAATGATTACACGTTATCTCCTATGGATTGGAATGCGTTGCGAGACCTCTTCTGCTCTTTTTCTCCTCTAAAAATCAACTTTTGTGGTTTAGGTATTGAGAATATGATTTAGCACACTTAAAACTCATTTTTGAGTTTTGTATTTATAGGGTCTGGAGTCGGTGTCGATACGACGTATCCAATGTGTTGGATACGGTGTATTGGAGTTTCTTGGAGTAGGGACCACGTTTGATATCTTCCAGAATATTTTATTCCCATATAGCTTGAATACGACGTATTGCCTTTCCTGGATACGGCGTATTGGTCTTGTGTCCTTCGTGGTCTTTGGTGAGTGCAGGCACAGATACGCCGTATCTTCCTTGAAGGATACGGCGTATTGGTTGTTTGAATAGTAATCTTCATATTCACCAAGTACTCCATAATTACTGCAATTCTCAAATACAAACGATTAAGTAACAATTCTTTGCAATAATTATACAAAATGGGTTAATTACATGGGATAAATGATGCTATAAAATAAACATTATTTGATATCATAAGATATCCCCCCACTTGAATCCTACTTGTCCTCAAATAGCATTTAGAAGTTTACAAAAATGTATCCCTAAGGATATTTTCTGTTAAAGCATTTATTCGATCTATTACAAGTACACAACCAAACACCTCACGAAATAGGAAGATGAAAACACTCAAATCACTCAACTAATCTATGTGGTAACATGTAACTAATTCACTCAATTGCTCGGTCATGACGAGTATTCTATCATAAGATTGGCAATGATACACATCTCCACCGCTAAAGCTAAGGAGTAACAAGTTTATAAAGGTAAATATAGGTTTGTATGATAAGGCTTAGGGTTGATCATTTTTCAATCTTTCACCAGAAGTACTACTCCAACAAGGCAGCTGAAGCACACATACATGGCCATAATGACGGAATAGACATGTGTGTTCGATCAAATCCTCATTCGAATTTAACCAACGGGTAGGATGAAGAATGATATAGGGTAGGGACCTTCTAACTTTCACCAAAAGTCATAAACCAACAAGGCAGCTGAGACATGCATACATGGCCGTAACGACGGAATAGACATGTACGCTCGTACAAATCCTTATTCGCATAAAACCAGCGGCTAGTCATTAGGAAAGAGAAGTAAATTGTTGTTAAATAAAAATTACGAAACAAATAGATTAAGTCTAAAATACAAGTTGCTAGACACTTTTTCCCGACTGTAACCATGATAAAGACATGACTATTTACAACGTCTTGATCACAGATAAAAAACAACAAGCTAAGTTGGCGTTCCCGTAATGGTCAAATTCCTAATCATCCCATACTTTACATACTTTACAAGGTAAGTGACGATATCTTCCACTTTATACAATACTCTACATCGTCTATTTGTATCAACGAATAATCGATCCTTCGTGCAATTCCTTCGGTAGTTGCGAAATGATTATCTTCAAGCTTTCATTCTCTCTTTTTTTTTGTTGCAATTTTTCTAATTTTTTTCAATTTTTTTGCTAACACTATACTACGAACCTTAGAGTAGTTTCACCGTCTTCACGATCATAATAATTCTAGATAATTCCTTCAATAATTCTTTCATTATTCGGACGTACCATTAATTATGATGGTAGTAAAAATACATGAGTTTTGACTATAATATACATTCCCATTTGCGATGTGCAAATTATTCCTACTGTACCAAAAATAGAAAATTTTGACACAAGACTCGGGAAATATAAACTTTACACTTTAAGCAACTAGCAACTGTAAAATAAACTTAATCTAACAGGGTAGGCTAAGGTGTAAAGGTGTAACGAAATAAACAATTGGTGAATTTCCTAAAGGATTGGCTCTACGGGTTATTCTAGGGGTATCTTACTCTTAAAGCAAGAGTAAACAAAGGGTTTATACGGGGGTTAACTAACCAGTCTAGTTAGTTAATAAGCAACATGTAAAGGCAATTTGGGTGTAATCTTAAAATTTACCAATTTAAACAAGTTACTCCATCTAAATCCATAGTACTTATCATTGCTGTCTCGAGTGATATACCAAGCCAAGTTCTAAAGTCTACTACATCACTGGCACACTCATATTTTGTGGAATTTGGGTAAACATTTGGAAACGGATAGGTTAAAACCTCACAATACTAATAAGGGTTATTATTTGTGGGTTAGCGCTATCAAGTATTTCACAAAAGTATGGTTTGATTTTTTATCGGAGTATATTTAAGCATTTTAGTGTGAAAATTAGGACAAGTATACATTCTAATTCCTATCCCCCACTTGAATTATACAACATCCTCATTGTATAGATAAAACATTAAATACAGGAATTAAAATGAATTAGAATGAGAAACTCCCCTGATATTTGCTCGGTAGATTCTCCATGTTGATTTATTGAGCAAGAATTCGTGTGTTGAACAGCCGCCTTGAGGTTTCAAGACTCCAACACTTCAAGATCTCCAAATTTATAAATTCTCTACCAATATTTGTCGATATTTCTTTCATGAGGTCCTGTGTAAAATATAGGGAAAAAAACGTGCATTCCTATCCTGGTACCTATGGTTAATTTAAACTAAACTAAACAAACTAAATACGGGTCAGTCTGGTGAATACGCCGTATCATGTGCATGAATACGCCGTATTGCCAGAACTGACAATAATATTTTTAAAGTGCATAAAAAGTAAAGACTGATAACGTCCAAACAATCAATACGCCGTATGGTATGGAGCGGATACGCCGTATTGATGTCTGGGAAGACAGACTCGATAAAATTAAATAACATTCCGGGTTGTCTCTCGGGAAGCACTTTTGTTTACAACAAAGTCTTTAAGTTAGACTTTTCTTCAGCTTCCACACACTTGAAATCACTCTCTCTTCTCAATTTTGTTATTCTTGTATGGATACAGTGCTTGTTTTTGAAATGTACTCACAAGCTATGATGCTGAACTTACTGCCAGTCTTTGTTCTATCATGCATAAACAAGTCAAAACATCATATCATGATATACATACAAAAATATGAGAACTTGTTTTAAGTCAGATACATTGGGTAGATGACAAGATAGGTATAGACAAAGAGTAAACAATTGGATCTCCAAGAGCATTTTCGCGGTAAATTTTGTATGTATGAGAGTAATGATTGGTGCTAAACTACACCTCTTATATATAATATATAATAAAATATAAAATGTATAGTAAGTATAATCTAAAAACAATAATCAATGAAACCAAGGAGTAGTATAGAATATCCCCGGGTCGTTTATCCCCAACGAGGCTGTGCTGGAGAATCGATACAGTTGGAAAATTAGAGTTTGAATGAGATTAATGATTTGAGAGAGAGAAAGCTAAATTAATCAATAACAAACTAAAACGATTGAGAAAAACCTAAAAATTATGAAATTAAGCTGAAAAGCGAGAGCAGGAATCCCAAACAAGGGGTCAAAAACCTAAAATCTTAAAAATTAGCCCTACAAAGAAATTTTTACTTCTAAACTACTCTAGGGGACTAATAATGAAGAATGAAAAAGACTAGACTGAAAACGGAGGTCGTTTGACCCAAAAACGAGTCAAGTCAAGATCCGTACCCGAGACCCGTTCTTTAAAAATCAAAAGTTTGAAAAATTAACCCTACGAAAGTTTTTCTATTTTTCCTACGTAATATATGACTAAAGAAAATTTTCTAAAAAAGAAAAATATTTTTTTGATAATTTTTGTATTTTTTATGAATTTTTAAAACTTTTAACGAAATTAAATTATAAAAAATACTAAACTATTTTTAAAAATTCTGAAAAAATTACTAAAATTACTTTATACTAATACTATCCTAAGAAAAATAAGAAACCCAAAATTCGGCTTATAAATAAGCCGAAAATAAGCTTAAACGAGCTTATAGCTATTTTGGCCAAAACTACCTTAAATACCAAAGTGCCCAAGGGTCTAACAGAAAAGACCCAAGGGCACAACGGTAAGAGTGTTTATAAAGAAGGGTGTATTGAGGGTTGAGACCCGGGTTCGAGTCTTGCTCACCTGGGTTTCCCCTTATCCCTTTTTTTTAGAAAAACTTTTTAAACAAACTTGTTAAGCTCATGGGGCTTATCATTTTTCATAACTAACCACTATAGAGGTGCTAAAAATAAGCTGGAAAAAGGGCTTTTTGTTTGGACAGAAGCTTAAATTGAGCTAAGGCTTAAATGGCTTATGGCTTTTGACTTTTATGAACAAATAAGCAAAGAAAAGGGAAGAGTGAGCAAGCACAGCTTAATACACCATCATAATGAACTATTAGGAACAAAAATAAGCCAATGAAATAAGCCCAATAAGCCAGAAATTGGCTTAAACACTCAACAGTACTAACTTAAGAGTTAGTACTGCTAGGTTGTGTCTTTTTGATATGGACTTAAAATACACAATAAGCAAAGGAAGTGACTAACAAGCAAACTCAGGCCACAATTAATCCTAATAAGCAAATAAGAGCTAAAAATCAACCCTAATAAGCACTTAATAAGCTAGAAAGGAAATTAAGCTACTTACTACACTAAACAGTCAATAGCCTAATTTGGGCTTAAATTTAAGCTACCTAGAGGATGACTTAAGGTCTGAAAATCTAGGGCTTAATAAAGGGGCTTATTGGCTTTTTAGAAAAGCCAAAAGCTTAGGCTAAGGTCCTCTAATAAGCTAGAACAGTGGGCTTAAAAGAGGGTGTCTAGCACCAGGGCAATTTCAACAAAGGGTTTTGTGAATAAGTTAGCTTAAAATAAGCTCTCCAATAAGCTCAAAAACAAAAACTTAGTTAAAACAGATGAAAAACACCATGAAATGAACTTGTGCACAAATTTTTAGAGCCTAAAACACTAATTTACCTTCTGATTTTCTTGAATGAAATTGGGACACATTTTGGCCTTTTTTTAAAAAAACTAAGAAAATGTTGATAGTTTATAATGGATTGCAAATGACACCAATTAGACTTAACTACAAGTTTTTGACACTCAAAAGGGAAACACTTTGAAACTATAACTTAGGTATACAAGAGCTTATCCAATTAAGCTCTTGTATCTCTTCCAAATTCCAACAGACTTAAGGGCACACTTAGAAAAGTTGAAAAACACTTTAAGGACTTGAAAATTTTGGAAAACAGACACAAAAGAGCTTAATAACCTTAGCCAAAGTTGGACAATTGACACTAACCCATAACCTTGCCATTTTGACCTATTCTGGGCTTAACCCAAACACCCCTTTATCTTTTTAAAAACGAATTTAACACTTTTAATCACTGAATTAAGCACACATTTTTTAAGAGAAGTGTTAAACAAGCAATATTAAATAATAAAAAGTGAAAAGCAAAAACAAATAAGCACTTGAAAAAGCTTAAAAGTTAACAGTACAAATAAGCTATCTAGACAGTTTTTAGGCAAATGGCAAGTTATTGATACTGGTGCAACTAAAGGTCATTTTTAAGCATCACTAAACACAAATAAGCACAAAAAGTCATTAATAAGCTAAAAATAAGCAATGCTACAGTAACTTTTAAGCAAAAATTTAAAAAGAAGTATATCTTTGATCCTTGCTCAAAACAGGATTATGAATTCCTAAATAAGCTCTAATCCTACCCCTTAGCTTATAAATAAGCTTTACTAAACACCCAATGAGCCATCCATTTTTGCCCATTCATCCATTTGCTATCAAACAGTAACTTTTTTTTCTTTTGAATTTTTCTTAAATTTTTGTATTTTAGTTTAAAAATAGATTATAGAGTGCTTATATAAGAGCTTATAAGTAAGCTTAAAAGAAACAAGAACTTGGAACACAATTTAAAGCTTAAGTCTAAATTTTCATTAAAACAAATTACAAGTACATAAAGTTAAACTGAGTTTTTTAACTGAGCTGAAAACTACTTTTTTAAAAACTAAAACTCACTCCCTTGCCTCAAGGGCTTACAAAAGCTTAAATAGAAAACGAGCTAGGGTTTCCCCTTTTTTTTCTTCTCTCTTTGTGTGCTTCTTTGTAGACACAAAACCCGTCTTGTGTTTGTTGTGAGAGTAGAAACTCAAACGAATCCTGGCTATTGGATTATCTTGGTGCCCAAGGTCTCAAATCTAAACCCTTGATCAAATTGTGGTTTTTTGGATTACCACCGTGGACAAGGACCATGTGGGGGGTGGGGTTTATGAGAGTGAAGGGTTTGGAGTGTTATGGGGGGTCAACGAGGTATGAAAGTGACAGGTTTGGGGTTTAGGAGTTTGGCGGGAAATGATGTTGAAGATATACAGTGTTTTTAAAACAGGTTTAAACTTTGGGTTTGTGTCACAACTAGTCCCTCAAGGGTTATATGTTTATTTCAGTTTAAGTCCATGTGGTGTGTTAACAGTTTGGAAACTTGGCAAAAACACCCCCCGAATGTTATAAAGGATATTGCATTCATGGTCCTTGCGAGTTACATCTTTGGAGGGTTGGCAGAAATAACCCTTGTGGTTTCTCTTTGGGAAAATGGCAGCATGAGCCCCTCACAAGCATCTTCTCTATTTCTTTCATTAAATAAGTTAGGGACTTGGCAGTTTTGGCCCCTAAACTTATTTTTCTTCACTTTTTGACTTTAGATTTGTCGGGGTTGACTTTGGTTGACTTTTTGACACTTGGGCTTTGTCTTGACTTTGTCTTTAAGTTAGACTTTTCTTCAGCTTCCACACACTTGAAATCACTCTCTCTTCTCAATTTTGTTATTCTTGTATGGATACGGTGCTTGTTTTTTAAATGTACTCACGAGCTATGATGCTGAACTTACTGCCAGTCTTTGTTCTATTATGCATAAACAAGTCAAAACATCATATCATGATATATACATACAAAAATATGAGAACTTGTTTTAAGTTAGATATATTGGCTAGATGACAAGATTGGTATAGACAAAGAGTAAATAATTGGATCTCCAAGAGTATTTTCGCGGTAAAAATTTTGTGTATGAGAGTAAAAAGTGAGTGTGTGTGAAGGCTTGATCTGGCGTATCAGTTGGGTTTTTATACCCAGACTCGATACGCCGTATTGGTGTTTGATTAATACGCCGTATTAGCGAATTTTGTTGACTTAGTCAACTTCAGTTAAAAACAGTGGATACGCCGTATAGGTTTTAACCTAATACGCTGTATCCGTCCTTGGAGACCAATTTTCCTGATTTAAATAAAGTAAAGAAAACGTAGCTTGGCCTCCGCAATCATTCCTATATAAATCCCATCCTTATAATACCGTTTAGGGTCGAACGGAATGCCAAACGGCACATATAAATTCATAATGAGATAGAATTGCATTTCGTTGACGTAATAATTCCAAATCACGATATTTACATTTAATTTCATGACAAAACTTCCCGTTCTGAAAGTTTTATTGATTTTATCATGACTTGTTTCAAAAAGCATATTTGACCCTTGTGTAATTTCATTACCCCTCGAAGATTGTATTATATCGACTTCATTATCATCATTGTCTTTTTCCGACTTTAAATCATCGGGTTGAATAATGTTGAAGGGGAATAGATCATTAAAGTACAAAATGTTTTGTTCCTCTTCATCATATTCGGATAATGATATTTCATCATTAAAATCAAATTTATCGATATGTTGAGGGCTTAAAATCGGTTCAGTTAATAAATCTGATTTAGTCTTTTGAGCATTATTGTAAACAATGGCTGGAAATTCATTCTCAAAATCATTAAAGAAGTCTAAATCATCAAAACAACTGACCGTAGGCTCGGGTGGTGGAAGTGAAGGCATATTGACTTTTTCTTTATCATTTTCCGAATCGGTTTTCAAATCATTGGTAGAAATTATTTTATAAGAAAACGAGTTTTTGTCAAAAATTATAGTGTAATCTTCGTTATTGGAATTGTCAAATGAAATTTTAAAGTCAATTTCATCGTTAAGAGAACTTACCGTGGGTTTACAAGAAAGTGTTTTTTCAGATGATACCCCGTCATTAAAGGCTATAGCTGGGAATTCGGATTCAACGGATATGAGGTCGTGAATGTCTTCATCATACCAGATTTTACCATACTTAGCTGTTTCCCAGTTAAACACTTTACCATGTTTTCGAGCTTTTTCTTCCTCGAGCCTGATGTATTCCTCCATAGTAATGTCCGGATTGTCCATCCTGAAACAATCTTAATAGAAAAAATATTAAATAATCAATACGTCGTATTCAGTGAACTGAATATGCCGTATCACACAAACAGAGTAAGCAAACAAGCAGGAATATAAACTACTATAAGCTACACTAATCCTAAGGGTTAGATCTAATGTTCAAAACCAAAATATAAAATAAAAATCAAGATTAAATTTCACTCCCCAGCAGCGGCACCAAAAACTTGATGTGTCATTGTGTGGTGTATATTTTTATGATTCAAGTTTTAAATTTATATTTTGCCAACTTAACCAAAAACAACACTTTAACGGGCAGTGTACCCGGTCGGTGGTAGATTCGTGGTAAGTAGGGTGTCGAACACTTAAAGCGAGGTTAAATCTCTCAATTTATTAATATTTTGGTTATCTAATCTAAGTTAATTCTAATCTAAGTCAAACCTATGCTAATCCTATGTTAGTTATAATCTTAATTCTAACAGGAAAAAGGGAGGTTTCAGCTTGAGAGATTGGCACGAGTTTGGTGGTGACTACAATCAATTCAAGACTCTTTAACCCACACAAGCAAATTAATAAAAGATAAAAGAGCGGTCAAGTCTTATAATAGAAAACTGTATTAGCCATCATTAAACTGATTAGAAGTTGGTTTGTTTATTCAGTGCAATGATTACTTATCTCAAGGTGGCATATCATTCTTAGACTTAGGCGGGACTTCATCCTAAGACCTAGACACATTAATTCTGTCACAATTAAAGCATCCGCATAAAGAATCCTTATTTGCTGATTATAATTCATCTAGAGGATGACACCGTGTATATCGAACGAACCCTAGATCATAGAGACTTTACCCACTTACTGCTTAACGGTAACTTGTATTAGGTGGTAGTCCTTAATCTAAACTATACCAATGATCAGAACGTTATTAGTTCATACTAAACCACTACCTTCTACGATACAACTAGTTCAATCGAGGCAAGCAGGACGTTATTAGTGATTCTATTTGTTCCACCTATACGCATTACTATATGGAGAGCTATCCCGAACTCTTAGCCTACGCCCAAACAACACCGAAGTTGCAACGCATTAAATATGTAGTACTAGACCCAGTTGAATGATAGGTCGCATACTTAAGCACATAAACAAGTATCATGTGATAAACATAATCAATAAATCAATGATAAATTAAGAAATCGAGATATAAACAAAACCAAACATTTAGATCTTCATAATAATGGCTAATACCCGAAGGTATTAGCCTTCAAAAATCATAATTAATACAAGAGTAATGGCTTAGCAAAGGTAAACTAATCGAGTTAACGAATGATACTAAAAATTGAACGATTACAAAAGTAGCAGAAATTACACGTTGTCTCCTATGGATTGGAATGCGTTGTGAGACCTCTTCTGCTCTTTTTCTCCTCTAAAAATTAACTTTTGTGGTTTAGGTATCGAGAATATGATTTAGCACACTTAAAACTCGTTTTTGAGTTTTGTATTTATAGGGTCTAGAGTCAGTGTCGATACGGCGTATCCAATGTGTTGGATACAGCGTATTGGAGTTTCTTGGAGTGGGGACCACGTTTGATATCTTCCAGAATATTTTATTCCCATATAGCTTGAATACGGTGTATCGCCTTTTCTGGATACGGCGTATTGGTCTTGTGTCCTTTGTGGTATTTGGTGAGTGCAGGCACAGATACGCCGTATCTTCCTTGATGGATACGGCGTATTGGTAGTCAGAATAGTAATTTTCAAAATATCTTCGTTTAAGCTCCAGAATGCGCGCCTTTTGCTAATATTCACCAGGTACTCCATAATTACTGCAATTCTCAAATACAAATGATTAAGTAACAATTCTTTGCAATAATTATACAAAATGGGTTAATTACATGGGATAAATGATGCTATAAAATAGACGTTATTTGATGTCATCACTTACTCCCTAAGATTGAATCTTAAAGCCCAACTAACTACATATGGGCCGAGCCCATCTTCTAGAAGTTTCTACCCAGCAGGGAGGGAGCCTATATCAGTCTTCACAACTCAACAAAGATGTAGTTGAGGTAGTAATCGAAGTGACAGTAGGTGGAGCTATGCTAGTGGTGATTGTGGAGGAAGTAATCGGGTTGACAGGTACTAGTAGTAGGGGTTGTTGTCGAGGGGGTAATGGGATAAAGATTAGGTGGTGGTTTAGTAAAAGGGGTGGTTGAGGTGGTTGCTGAGGGGATGGTAGGGGTAGGGTTGGCATTAGGTGGTGGTCTGATTGGTGTAATAGTTGTCGAGTTGCGATAGTTAGTACTCTGCCAGTGGTGGTTGTCAGGGTCGTCCCTGAATTTCAAAAAAAATTAAGGGCCCTGTACAAAATTAGACAATGAGGCCTTTCGAGAAAGAATGTTATATATAAAGTGTCATCGTTTATAAGATATAATGCAATTAGTTATCTAAACATTCAAAATATTACTCATTTTAGATATTTTCTTATCTAAATACTTTTTTGTTTGTGTACACATGCATACAATTGTTAACGAGACAATTTTTTGGGCCCCTAAATTTTTGGGGCCTGAGCGGTCGCCAACTTTGCACACCCTCAAAGACGTCCTTGGTGGTTGTTGAGGGGTTGTTGGGGATGTGATTGGCATTAGGTTGAAGTCTGATTGGATGTCTCTGTCCATTCATTTTAAGGTTAAACTCAGTTGCCACACAAGTTTAAAGATACGATATAATATATTTGATACTATTAATGTGATTCCATGAATTTTGCCAAGTGTTTTATTTCCAACATTCTACTCGTCTTGGACGCTAACTGTAATGTTATTTTACTCGTCTTGGACGCTAACTGTAATGTTATTTTACTTATGCACGTGTTATTTCTATTATTGAATTTACCTTTTTCATGATTTTAGAATTAACTATTGGTCTTTTACTTAAAAGTATGTGTTGGGAATTATGCATTCCTGACTTAGTACCGTTAGCTATATTAGTTAGTACCGCTAGTTGTAATTTGTACTGACAGTACAAAATGTTAGTACTGATCAGATAGTTAGTACCGTTAGTATAAAATAGTTAGTACCGTTTATGAGATATGCATGAGATATCTTAGGAAAGGATATGCATGATCTTTATACGCGTTTTGTAAAGCCCATTAGGGTTTCCTTAGTCTATAAAAGGAACCCTAGGCATAGTTAGTAGATATAGGTCTACACAGATCAATAGAGATCGATTAGCAATCATAGTCTTTGTAATCTGTAACCTAGGCAGATTCAAGTGATAATATAAAGTTCTTTTGTGATTCTTAATATTGTTCTTCTTAGCATTATTGATTAGTTTCCGCATAATCAATAGTGTTCAAATCAGGCTTTACAATTATCTAAAGAAACAAACCCTTTACAAGCTAAAGGTTAAGATCTATTCAGTAAACGATCCAACAATAATGATAAAAAAAAGGGAATCAAAGATTAACCAAATGGATGTATCAAAATCGGCAGCGATGACGGTGACAGAGAGAATATGCCGATGAAGACGGTGTGAAACAGTGAACTCAACGGTCTGTGTGTGTAATGGTTTTTAGTATGTGTAATGGATTTTAGTGTGTGTTTTCGTGTGAAATGGGAGAAGAAGATATGAATAAAAAATTTGGTATCCCGTGTTTTTGTAATTATTTATAAAGTTTGAGTGTTTTGTCATTTTAGGTCTTTGAACTTTTAATTTTAAGTTTTAGA